>BJCM01000945.1:0-13195 GCA_018326385.1 Flaveria bidentis | reverse complement strand
TAAAAGACTCGTAAGACTCGAAAGAGGGACTTGGGACTCGAGGAGAGACAAACTCTAAGAAATATGATACCTGACCGACAATTCTAAAACTTAGAACAAAAGAGACTCCATCACTAAAAACTACGGGCTAGAAATATAAATAAGAGAGATCTATATATGAAAAAGATTTTTAAGTTGGTTTTTCGAAGTTCGAATACAAATGATGGAAGAATCTTCCTTTTATTGCTACCTTAATGCTATGTTAGATTGTTAGGTTTGATTATCTCCTAGATATAAGATTGTCCATAACACTAAAAGTCGGCATTCCCACAAATAGTCCTGGTCAGCATGTCACATTAGCTTTCTACTAACTTTCATTCATCCTTCCCACAATCAATTTTTACCTCTAACGCCATCCTTCCCACAAAAAACTATTAAGAAAACAAAACAACACATTTTTGTGTGTGGGCCCCACAAAATGCATCCGTGAAGCGCCATTGGCAAAGAGCGAGTGAAGGACGGATGAGTTTGCACAACGCAGCCCTTCCAAAGGGTGGCAGGGAAGAGGCTGAAGGCGTTGCGTTGTGGATAGTCTGAATATATGTTAGAATTGTATGTACTAAAAACCGTATATGAATCATGTCAGTTTGTCATTTAGTGTATTTGTCTTTTAGTGTAATTTCATTTTTTATTTGAGTTAAATTCAATTTTGCTCTCTAAGGTTCGATAAAATAACCATTTTCCTCTAAAACATTAAAAACATCAATTTACCTTCAAAGGTTTCATAAGTTGTTTCAATTCGATACAAAAGTTTCATAAATTGTTTTAATTTTGAATCAAAGAATAAAACTTTTGGACTGAAATTGCAACAAATGATAAAACTTTTGGACATAAATTGATGTTTTTAAACTTTTAAAGAAATTTGGTTACTTTTATCAAATCTTAGGTAACAAAATTAAAATTAACTATCTTTTTTTTTACAAATATATCTTTTCCAATTAATTTTAATTCTTGTAATTAGACACTTGATAGATTTCTTTTAATTTCAGAGCATACCCTTAAGACGTTTATATTATCTACGAGGTAGGTTTCCCTTTGCGACGATCTTATTTTAACCTATGAGCTTTAGTGTTACCGAACGCTAGGTTTGACAACAAAATAACACTTTTTATAATCTAAACATACCTTACGATATGATTTTTGCAAGTAAAATAAACTGTGACAGGTAATACATATGAGGATTCATTCAAAAGAAAAAAAAGCTTTTTATTATTTAAATCGTGTTAATTTTCATTTTATTTTGTCTACTTTGACTTAACGATGTGATGTATGTCAACGTGATTAGATATATATGTTACCAACTCTATATTAATGTTTAGTCCATTCAAGTTTATGCAAAATCAACACTATACACTGTTTTGAGATTTAAAGAGCATTTTTATCCACGAGAACCAGTTTTTGAAAACTGGACATCCCCAACACACACCGGTAACTAACTAGATCAAGCAATAATACATTAGGGTTCTTGTAGAGCTTTAAATAATAGCTTTAAATAATAAAAAAGCGTTTCAAAAAATGTATTGTTTAAAGGCCTCCAAACCAATACAAAAAACATCTTTTTCGAGCCGTTTAGTGGAATATACTACACGAAATGCCTTCTCTAGAGCGATTTTCTAATAAACCACATTAAATTTGTTGAATAAATAATGATGGTAATTAAACACTAACTTTCGTTTATATATGTTATATACTTAGGGGCCAGTTACTATACAAAATGTAATTTTCATGTGAAACATATGAAGTTACCAGGGCGCGACACGTGTTTTTTTGACGGACTGATACTTTCGGCCACGCCATAATTACGCATAAAAGGTAGATATTATTCACATTTTAGATACCCTACTTATGTATTTGTTTGCATATTCATTTAAGATACCACCCTACTTATGATACCCTCTAATTTTAGAGAATCACGACCAAGTTTAAGTATGTATGCACCAATGAAAGGCCTCACGGACCATGCAACCCAATTGCTTTCATGAAGAGAGATTTGGGCATACCACACTTGAATTTGTAAGCTCAACACTTGTGTTTGTGCGACAAAATCTACTTTGGAAAGTTTTTAAAGTTTCTGTAGGTGTAAAGCGCGATGCGCGGGATGATGATGAAGGTTGGAAAATTTTGGTAGAATTATGGAATACACAAGAATGGTTTTTTAATTTGAGGAAACTTTTGGACAAAACATAAGCAAATATATGGTCCCAAACAAATTTATTACCTTTTAATATAAGATTTTGATAAAATTTACTTGTCATTTTTCGTCAAAATCGTTAATGTACACCCTGAGGTCACTTTCTATACATCCTAATTACTATGTGTTAAAGCATGTTTGTATTTTTACTACTTTATTTACCAGATTCAATATCCCACATATAAGACTAGGTGTTGTCAACAGGGTGAACAGAGGCGCTATCCACATGACCTTCCACCTTGGTCACGCACACCACAACATGGTGGTGCGATCAAGCAGGCGTGGCATGAGGGAGGTCGCGAGGCGTGAGCGAGAGCTCCTGATCACCTGATCCACAGCAAGGTCACACGTCACACGTTGATTAGGGGCTCTATCCAGTGCCGAATCAACATCCAGTCAACGTCACACGTTGCAATATTATAAGATAACCCCACAACACACGTGGATAGAACCCTTCCACAACACATAGCCTAAGAAATGCTCCACAATAAGCTAAAAAGGTGGGAAGTGAAAATGATGTATAAAGATCGTACCTGTCAAGTGACGCTATAGTGTTTATTCAGATCCTTGTTAGCCATCTTTGTCGTCTGTAAAGAGAAGCATTGAAGTATGAAAAGAAGTTCATTTTAGAAAAAAGTAAATCATAATCACTAATATAATATCACCTTGATTTTAAGTGGCTCTTTATATTCAGTCAACTAAACAGTAGCATGATACTTGTTTAGCTGCAAAATCAGTCAACTAAACAAGCAGGTTATTATTGAAACATTCGGTGCTTGTAATCACACAAATTATTTTCTTCAGAAAAATAGTTTGCACAAAAAGTGTTCCTTGGTTGCCCAACCCATTGTCACCATTACCTAAAAGTACCCAATTTATCTGCTACGGCATTTACTACCCAACCATTGCCACCTACTTTATTGAATGAAAATTCAACTATTTGCTCAGAAACAGACAAATGACCAAAGACACTCTAAGCACTGAGGTCTTTAACTTTCTAAATCCTGATGTGCACCATTTAGATAGACTTTGAGCTCAAATCATCGTATTCGGTTGAAATCACGCTGCACTAATTTGATGGTCATCAGATTCAAGCATACCAGCATTCAAAAACACGGTGGTCATCAAAAACAAGCATACCAGCATTCAAGGACATGCATGCATGCTAAAATCATTGCTTGTAAATTTAAACTCCGCTTCTGTTATATTTTTGCGGTATTTTAGGGTTAATATCTCCTTGGCAAGCAGCTTACTCAAAATTTCAAAGTTTAATAGCCTATCAACCAAAAAAACAGCAACCAAATTGAGTACAAGGGACAAAAAGGCAGTCAAATCTGTACAAAAAGAAACTATTTAGGTGCTTGTATGCATTATTATTTATTAATCATCTTTGAGACTTGGGTGAGATTCAATCCTTTTTGACCCATGCTCCCTATAGCTAAGTTTGAGTTTCAATATCAACCCATTTATAAGAAAATGTTGTTGAAATTGAGATCTCTAGTATTGAGATTGGGCACTAAAAGTTGGAAAAATCCATCAATTGAGGGTAAGTATGCACACGCGTTCAAGTACTTTGAAAGCAAGAAAGAAAAGAAAACCACCTAACTTTAGGTAACATAATAATAACAATCTGACATGAGAACCATTACCAGGGCCTTCTTCTCTGATCACTCTCACGCACACTAAGTGTAGTTAGAGATTTAGTGCAATCAATTAGTTAATGAATAAACCAACATTTGAAAGAGTAAATCTCTACAGAAACCTTTAATTCTTATTTACAATGCTTTAGAGCCTCCATGCTTTTACATCAGTCACTTCAATCACTCACATACCTTAAGCTCTCCATCCATGAATCACTAGAAAGAATTAGTTCCAATACATATAAATTTTAAAAGAAGAAGCAAATAATGAGAAACGGTACTAACCAAGGGGTTTATATGAGTACGTTTTATTTCTAAAGGGTCAAAGGGTAAAATAATGTGCAAAAGGAAACGTGTTGAAAACCAGTTAAAGTGTAATTTCGATGCATAAACCTCTTAATCGCTAAATCAGTTAACTAAAAAGTCGAGTTTATTGGAACAGATAGTGTTTGTGATCACACAAATTACTTACTTCAGTAATAATCTGCACAAAGCCACAAAGTGTTCCTGGGTTGCTTGACCCATTTACACCTCTCCAAGCATGACCCATTTTACCCATTAGGGAATTAAGAACCCACCTGTTTTGCCACCTGTAGGATCCAGAATGAAATTACAGTTAGTTGCATAGAATCAGAAAATCGACCCAAGAAAATCTAAGCACTGAGGTTATTCAGATTCTATAAAACAAGCATGCTTCATCTATTCCCTTTGGATAGACTTTGAGCTCAATTCATCATACTCGATTGAAATCACGCTGCACCAAAAGGTAACAAAAACAAGTGCACTCGGTTGGAATCACGCTGCATATAGCATTTTGTGTTTTTCTTGAGGTTTTGTAGCAGCTAATTCTTAAAAAATAATTTAATCTCCTTCATCAGACGCCTTACTAATCTTTCAACCCAAATAGCGTGCCAGCCACGCATAAAGAACAATATATGCTCATTAAGCGACAAACTGTAAAAACAGCCTGACTGAGCAGGTTAATTTAGAACATGAAAAAAGGGTTGTTATGTCAAACCAGCCTGACCTGGAACGTTTGAACCGATAGCCATTTAGACCTGTTACACAACTTGACCTATCGCTATCAGCACCCATCCCACCTCTAATGATTTGAGATATTGATATTTGACCCAGCACTTGCTTGGAAATGAGTTTGGTGAAGTTACCGTTGTACCTTCCTAACTTAATCCACCCAAAATACAATGGGCAGATATTATAAGTACATAGTTCATAAATATTAATTACTAGAGAAGTGACAGACCTTTTGACCTGCATTGCTCTTCTTGCTTGCATTTCCAGCTCAGTCACCGTAACAACCTAAAGTTACAATCAACGATAATCAACATTACGGAATCTTAAAAAAATAAAAAAGTAGAGGTTCAAGGATTTTTAATTCCTTCAACATCTGAATGAATACCAATGCAGCCTACATCCTGCCCTTGTACCCTTACTGCCATAGTTCCCTAACTATATTATTTTTATTTATTTCTTCCATCTTCATATTATGAAAGCCTATGTGTAACCTAATAGGAAATGAACCCTCCTGCTGTGGCAGTTTTGCTACTACTAGTTTCCCAGTGATATTTCAATTTATTGCATAGAATCAGACAATTGACCCAGAAATTCAAATTGCTAAGGATGCGTTTGGTATGTAGGAATTCAATTGAATCAATGGAATTGGAATCTGAATTCCATTGGTCATTGTGTTTGGTTGGTAGAAATTCGTTGAAACTGGAATTTGAATTCCATTCTTAACGTGTTTGGTTGAGAAAGGAATTTGAATTAACTCCCTCAAATTCCTTCAATTAAAGGATTTCAAAATCCTTCCAATTATTAAAGGATTTCAAATTCTACCAACCCCGCCTCCACCACTAACCGCCACCTACCATCCCGCCCACCGCCAACCGACACAACCGCCAACCATCGCCGCCTGCCACCGACCTCCCCCAACCGCCGACCTACTGAACGCTGCCCCCGACCGTCGCCTCTCTCCGCTACTCACCGACACCGCACGACCCCGACGCCCACTGTTTGGCCCGACCGCCGACCACTCCAGACAGCCAGCCCTCACCACGCTGCTAGCACCGTCGCCCCTAACCATCGACGATCGCCGACGATCGTTTTCGAGCCGTGTCGGTTTAGACACGGTCGCTGGAGATTGTCGGTTCACGATGACGAGCGTTTTCGGTTGGTGGCAGCGGTGGGGTACAGTCGGTTTTCAGCAACGGGCGGTCATTGAGCGTGGTTGGTGGTTGCGGTCGATTGTCGGCAGTGACGATGGCGGCGCTCGGTGGTATGTAGCGGCGATGATTGGTGGCCATTGAAGTAGTAGCGGTTTGCAACGGGTGATAAATTTCAATTCCTTTGTATGTGTTTTGTCACTAGAAATGCATTTGGAATTTAAATTCCCTTTATAGATTCCAATTCTCTTGAATTCCGAATCCTTTGGAAAGTATTAAATTCCAAATACAATTCTTCTAATTCCAATTCAAATTCCAATTCCAACAAATTCTATGAACCAAACGCCCCCTAAGTTTTTTATGTTTCTAAAAACTTATGTACTATAAGAACATGCATACTTCAAGTATTCCCTTTAAAAACTATTCTTTTTTCTCCTCCAGATCAAGAGCAAGATTTTTCAATCTTGACTAATTGACTCTATGTGACTTTTAAAACTGTAGCAATTTTATCTCAATGTTGACTTTATGCAGGACCAAAATGCACAAATCTGCACTGAAAAAAGAACACAAAATTGTAAATTTCTTGTTTATAAAACAGATGAATATGATCAAATACAGCTAGACCTGCTCAACTGTATCTGACTCCCTATCAGCACCTTGTGCGGAAAGCTGTAGAGATCCAAGGCCTGAGAGTAATTTCAGAAACAAAGCAAATAAAAAATATCAACGAGAAACAAATATTTAAGAAACACTATCGGCAACGGAAGAGCAACAATATTATAAGCCAAAAAACTCATGAAATAAAGTCTTCCAATATACCTCTAGATAAAGCCTTCTGTTAACAAGCATAAAAACAATTATGATTTACCCCACACACCATTTGCATTTACACTGATTGACTTAGAAATATGATAACGGCCAATCTAAAATGTATCACAAAATAAAAATCACGATCATTAATGGCTTTGCTTTTGAGTTTTGAACAACGAATACACGCATGACTTCTGTTCGAGGAAAGTAGAGGCAATCGTGAAGAAAGAACACCTGTATTAGGGATTCACTAGAAAATTTGCAAATATCATATCACATTTGGTTGAAAATTAAAGAACTATAACATACCCTCCATTCAGTTAGGAGATCAAGGCTATCGAAAAACATACATCAATTTCTTTGATTCTTTGAGAGAATATCCATCTACACCAACAAGAGCACCCTTTGTTTTATGAGTTTGGGGGTACTTTATAGCATCGGATCAACATCAACATGAAATTAAAAGATATGATCTCAAATTCTAATCACCATTGCTATGTACAGAGAAAACCTCCGGCGAAGGTGTCCGATCAGGCGTCACGGCGGCCGGCTGGAGGAAGAGGGTGATACCCCAACCGGAGCGAACCACGGTGGAAGATTTAACTCAGGTTAGGGTTTAAGGGTTTATGCTTTTATATATTAACGCTGCAACATAGCGGATCTTTTTAGTGATTTGATAAATCTTCTAAGACTTTGTTGTTGATTCGGTCTTTTTAACGGCTCCCTTTTTCCCCTTGTGTTATGATAACATTTTGATCCCGCATTTTAATGTGTATTTTAAATATGTTTTAATTTCGTTATTTATGTATAATTTTTTAAAATTTTGATTACTAAACTATCAAATCGATTATTATTATCTAGTTTTCTTGTGTTAAGAAAAGTAATTGAGGAGACTTATGGGGTCATTTTACAACTATTTAATAGAATAAATTAACGGTCTTTTAATCTAATGACGAAACCTGTATACGTTTTTCAAACCTTATGATTAAACCTATAATTTTTCAATCCTAGAAATTTTAGCAAACATCAAGAACGATCCGTGTAATTTACTCTATGATATTTTTATACTCTAATAAGAAAATACATTGAAATAACACATATCAACACTACAATCATTTTTATCAAAAAATTTTCGCATCTATCTCCTATTAAATAATTATCTTAATTACTAATAATATTATTTAACATTTTTTAAAATTTAATAGATTAAGAAAGAAATCTATTTATTAATGTTATTTCTAACTAAGAAGAATTTTAAAACAAATTTTAAAAAAATGATATAACTGTTTTATTATTTATAATTATTTATCATATATAATTTCAGTTATATCATATCTTGGAATGATATTTTATAACTAATAAAGTTTATTATATTAATATATTATTTATTCAACCCTTGTAACACAAGAGTTTACTAAAACTAATTTAATATAATTTGAAATAAATGAAATCTAAAGTCACTAATTGTTTCTTATTTTTTCAACAAAAAAAGCCTCATATTATTATTTTTTGATTATCTATTTTATTTATTTTAATTTATTTTATTTATATTATAATATTTTATTTTATGTATATTAATTTATTCATTTCGGACATGCTCAGCTAGACTCTTTTCTCGTATGCTCAAAAAATTACATTTCAGTACCACTTCGTTTGTTGCAAAGCCTTTATTTCTCGTCAAAACACTCTGTATCTACACTTCCCTTTACTCCAAGGGCCAGAGTCATCAAATCATTAATAATTCACCATTGATAAAATCAAATTTGAATCTTAAATTTTAGGGAGAATTACATAACCTTTTTAAGATCTTAAAAGAAGAAAAAAAAATCTCGTTTCATCAGGTAAATTGCACTCAAACTTGTAAATCATTTATTATATCTTTAAATTTTAACCATAAAAAGAATGAAGCCCAAAACCTAAACTAGTATTCCGAATTCATCACGTCTGCATCTTCTCAATCGACCATCGCCGTCGAAAATTTGTATAGACACAGTCGAATTCTGCCCTTCGAAGGCTTAAGAAGTTCCTTCGAGCAAACGCAAACAGCCTCCAGTAACCAAATCGTTAGCCTCTATTGACTCATTGAATCCCTCATCCGCCGCCCCTGAATCAGTAACCCTAATTCCATTCCAGCCGCCCAACGTCTTTAGTCGGTCATATACTCACATGCAAGCTTTTGGTGAGCCTTATCTGCCTTAATACCAATAATTCCGGAACTAGATAAATTTAATCATGTTGCCAAGTTTTTCTTTGTTCTATATGCACATTTGATCCAGTTGTATTGAAATTAATCAGTGTTGGTGAATGTTACATGAAGTTAGGGACATTGGCAATTTGCCATGCAAACAAAAATGTGTCTTGTGTACTTTTAATAAAAAAGATTTTAGGCTACTAGACTACAAGTGCTGAATGCAATAACTCAGATTTGTTAAGTTTTGACTATTTGAATGTTCACTGTCCTTTAGCAAATCGAGTGTGAGTTCATTGATGTTTATTTGTTGTCTGTTAGGGGCTATGCAAAGATTTTTTAAACGGAATTGGTGGAGTGTCAATCTTGACAGCTGATTCCATAGAAGACAGTCTTTAAACCTTTGTGTATCTACTTGATTCAAATTCACTATCAGGCCTTAGCCATTACAGAAAACCAATTACATTAATATCATGATTAGAATCAGTTGATGAATTTATATATAGCCACATAGGTAACAGTTAATTGCTTCGATTTATTTGATTGGACCAGTTTTACCCTGTTTGTTACAAACTTAATCTGACTGACCCATATTTTTTCAGTACGTTTTTTCCCCCACTCACGTAAATTCCTGGTGGCGCCATGGTGTACTGCACTTAGTATATGCTAGGGTGCAGTTAACCCTGGTTTGCAACTTGCTACTGTACACTACACACAAAATATTTTGTAGAGAACTCCCTCTGTTGATGTCAATTAGTAAAATTACCATTAAGCCACCCATAAACCATATCCATGCATTTTTAAAGGGTGTTTTTCTCTTTTTAAGGGTATTACAATCTGTAAGCACATAGTGGAAGGAAAAATCGCACAAGAAGAATAATGAAGCTTGATGTGAATGTTTTGCGGTACCTCTCCAAAGATGACTTTAGGGTTCTCACTGCTGTTGAGATGGGAATGCGTAATGTAAGTTTATTTTAGCTTACAATGTGTTATCATATTAAAATTATTAATTATGTTGACAGCTACTCACTAGAAATCATATATTGCTTTCTTTTCAGCACGAAATTGTTCCTGCAGAGCTCATCGACCGCATTGCTTCACTCAGGTTCATTTCTACCACTACAATTATATGGGTGTTTTTTCTACATATTCCTCTTTTGTTTACTACTCGCAAAAAAGCGTACACATTTTCTTGTGTTTACAGCAGTATGAGTTATCTTAAGTGTTTATAGTTATTTGTTACACGCAAAACTCAAAATAAATACATGTTTTGCTGGTTGTATATAGACATGGAGGGACTTATAAGGTGTTGAAGAATTTGCTCAAGCACAAGTTGTTGCATCACGACTCTTCAAAGTGTGAGTAATTCGCCTGTTTGAGGTTAGAATGCCATGGCTAGGGCTTCATCTGAGATTTTTTTTTCTTTTTTTATTGTAGATGATGGGTTTCGGCTCACATACCTTGGCTATGATTTTCTGGCAATAAAGACTATGGTGAATCGTGGTGTATTTTCATCAGTTGGACGTCAAATTGGCGTGGGAAAAGAATCTGGTAAAACTTTATATTTGATTTGATACCCACTTCTTTTTCTTACCAAACATTTTAACTTGGCTCTTTTTCAAAGATATTTTTGAGGTTGCAAATGAAGATGGTACAATTATGGCTATGAAGTTACACAGATTGGGTAGGACTTCATTCAGAGCCGTCAAGTCTAAGCGTGACTACTTAAAGCACCGAAATAGCTTTAGTTGGTTGTATCTGTCCCGCCTTGCAGCTCTCAAAGAATTTGCTTTTATGAAGGTACTTTGTATAATCATAATCTTGTTTTTTAAGATTGGTGGGGCTGATAACAAGTCAAAATGGGTTCGAGTAAAACAAGTCATTTACATTACGGGTCAAAATGGCCCAATTTGGGTTGACTTTGTAAATTTGTTACACTGATAATATAAAGTAAAAAAACTATAGGAGGTTGCATCTTTAATGCATTATATAGACTTTTTTTTTGGATAGAGGAACGGAACTGGCAATTTGAATATATTGAGAAATTTGTAGTTAGTTACATACTCTGCACTAAATAGACTTTGGCCTGCATGTAACCAGCTTGATTCATTCCCCTTCCAGCTAATACATTTCTTTGAACTTTGAACTGATTTAGATAAGTACTGGTTGATAATGTCAATTCTATTGTTAAGTACCGAGTAATGATCTTGTTCTTGGTTATTGATTTCAAAAATAATTTTTTTTGTTGAGTAGGCCTTGCAAGAACATGGTTTTCCTGTCCCAAATGCTGTGGATTGCAATCGCCATTGTGTAATCATGTCACTTGTACAAGGCTATCCATTGTAAGTATGCTTTTACAAATGCATTTCAATGCTTTAGGTTACCACTTTTTTTTCTTCAACTTTATGCATGATATAAGGTTTACTGAACAATAACCGCAAGAATGAGAAAAAATGGGCTACGTTGCGTCTGACAGACATGCAACACTTCTAATTTTTTTGTTATGTTGAGTTTTGCACATATGAATGGTAAAATATTGTTGCAACAAAATACACTTGCATATTACAATGATAATCTTTATGTGAGATAAAATGACCCAGGAAGTTTAATGCAGTTAGAGTACATGTTGGATGACTTTTGAGTTTTGACATGCTTGGCTCTTTTAACCAATCTTAATCTTAACCAATTTTTTAGAGTTTGACTCGTTAAGATGCGAGTATAACCCAAGTCAACCATTTACGCATAATTGGGGCAATATTGTCATTTGCAAATCTCTACCTCGTCTGTAACTTTTTTCACTTCTTTTTACCTTGATATTTGGACAGTTCTTTTTCTTTTTTTTATCATTAATGTCTGAATATAATAGGATAAAAATGGGAAAAATTTGCTCCAAGTAACAAGATCTTGCATTTGAATATCATATTGGTGCAGTGTGCAGGTGAAGCAGTTGCAAAATCCTGATACCGTCTTTGAGAAGATCATTGGAATTGTTGTTCGTCTTGCTGAGCATGGGCTTATCCACTGCGACTTCAATGAATTTAACATAATGGTATGCTTTTTATAGATTACATTGAAACATTCCCTTTAATGTTCTATAACCTTAAAACTAGCCTCTTTTCTTGGATTTCATCTGTAGAAAACTTCTTAGTCTTCTGGAACATGTATTCTGCTTACTTTATCTGTGGATCTTCTTTGGTCAGATGTGCACTGCACTGCACTTCACTTCATTAAAAAGCTTACTAATTTATTTTTGTTTCAGATAGATGATGATGAGAACGTTACGCTCATTGATTTTCCACAAATGGTATCTGTTTCTCATCGAAATGCAGAAATGTATGATTAGAACGTAGAACTTATTTTTATCTTGCATTCATTCAGTCCTGCCCCTCTTGACCATGTTCTAATTTATTTTCATTTGAAGGAACTTTAATTTGGTTTGAAACATGATTTTAGGTACTTTGATCGTGATGTTGAATGCATTATCAAGTTTTTCAGCAAGAGGTTTGTAGTACTTGATTTTCAGTCTTTGCTATATTAACTTTTGTGATACACCGTTATATGACTACTAATCTGAAATTATTGGTTACTATTTGTGGATTGCTACGAAGTTCAATCTCACTAAGATTAAGAATGAGTAAATTATGAAAAAGCTCATTAACTCAATTAGATCCCTGTTTTGGGAAACCAACTTATTTTCCTGAGAAAAGTCATCAAAGTAAATCTTTTAAGTCAACTGGTTTCCAGGTGAGACATTCAAAGAGTCTAAGTTGGTCAACTTTACCGTCATGTCAGCATTCTGACCTGGTAACCATACCTTAGTTTAACATTTTGGAACTTTAATGACTGTTTCTGTTCTAAAAAGTTGTATGTAAAAACAGAAATTTAAACAAAGATGGTGTAACTTTTTATGCAGTTAGCCAAAATGTTATTGTTAAGGATTGAAATAGGAATTGAACAAATAAGGAAGGAAAGCTTTATTGATAATCTTTAAGGAAAAGGAAAACTCAATGATAAACCAGGGAATAATCCCTAATCTCCACACAAGGAGCCGAATTCTGTTATAACAAACTAAATCATGCCTCTCACCTAGTCTAGCTTCCCTATATATAACCACAATATTCTAACAAACTTCCTAGCCACTATTAAC
>BJCM01000944.1:0-11002 GCA_018326385.1 Flaveria bidentis | reverse complement strand
TTTCTCTTTCATTCCGGATCAATGCCATATGCTATACCCCGAACATTGTGCACGAAGCGGGTAATTGGGCCTGAGGTCTTTCATAGACCTCGAATATTGTGCACGAAGCTGACTACAGTACCTAGGGCAAGCGGCAAGGATCCCATTCATATGGTCAATCAAAAAGATTGGACCCCAATGTGCATCCTTTGGGGTAGCTAACCCGCACACCGTTAAGCTAACACCTACATAGGGTGTGCACCTCCATACATTTGTGTGCAAGCCTTCTTACATTCATTCGTTCGTTAATGCATGCATTCATTCATCATGTTGCTCTTTCATTATCTTTCACTTTACGTTACATAATACTTTCGGTTCATTCATTAACATAACACGTAAAGCCATGGAAAGATAAACATACGCCATAACAAGGAACATACAGTCATCACATCATACAGGGCAACATCGTACATACATAACATGCACAATCATGCAACATCATACATCAACATTATGCATATGCATCAATCACACATCACTACATGCCCGTCTCAACATCTATGACCTCAAAGGTCAACTTACATAGCCCCCGAGAATCTCCTAGGTCAAAGCCTACATTACCATTTTTTCACCAAAAAGTCATAATTTTTCTAAGTGTTCATCCGCATTGACCTTATTGCTCATCCGCATTTGATTTACTTTATCCGTATTAACTTACTCTATCCGCATTTTCCTAACTCGTCCGCATTTGCCTAACTCGTCCGCATTTCATATACTCAGTCAATGTTTATCCGCATTGACTTCATCCGCATTGACTCACTTCATCCGTATTGACTTGCTTCATCCGCATTTCTATACTTAGTCAATACTCATCCGCATTGACCTCATCCGCATTGACTTACTTTGCTCATCCGCATTTCCATACTTAGTCAATGCTCATCCGCATTGACCTCATCCCCATTGACTTACTTTGCTCATCCGCATTGGCTTTTCAACACTTATGCAGATTCTAAAACTTAACATATAAGCCTTAAACATCAGATTTCAATTCACCATTCATCATGTTCTAAGCTTACATCATACATTCTAAATTTTAGAAACATCATCATACATTAGCAAACATGAACATAATCACACATCATAACATAACATCATCATCATACACACTTTCAAACATGTTGGTCCGAAACCCGGTTAATACATACATTCATGCAATTCCAGCCCCAAAATTAGTTAAAACAGGTAAAAGAGAGCTCCTAGAACTCACCTTTGCAGCTCTTGAGTATGGCTTTTTCCAAACTCGTTTGCAAATTGAATTCAACCGCCTAGAAACCCACTAAAAACATAACCGAACACATATAATCACACATAAGCATAAACCCGAGGACATAACCGGTTAGGAACACCATAAAAACATGAATTCGTACCTTGAATTCGAATTCTTTCAAGTTCTTCCTTCAAAGCCAAGAATTTGCTGCTCTCATCTACTCTCTCTCTCTAAAACCCGAAGATCAGTGGTGTATGTGACATATGGGCGGTCATACCACCTTTTACACCCACTTTTCAAACATTTTGTCCTTTTGGACACTTTTTACCCCTAGACTTGGGTTTTATTTTTTTTCCTTCTTTTCTTTCACTTTATTCATTCTTTCCTTGATTTTAAAATAACCGGGTGTTACATAATGCAAAGAATGAAACATTGGATTAAAAGAAAATTATTACCACTAAGGCAATAATACTATAAACATTGCCTCATGATGTATTAATGCAAGTTAAATATTACTCGACTGCAAAGTAAGTTTGGAACTTTATCAAAGTCAAATACCTTTGAGTCGATCTGGTTCAAAATGCATGTTTACAAAGGTTGAAAAGTGAACTAGAGGCTTTGAAAATATATACAATCGAACGGGTAAATGACTTTGCGGGAAAGTTAAGTAGTATAAAATCCAAGTTTAAAAGTCTTAGTGGTACTTTGAAAGATAATATACTTGTAAGGAAACTTCTTAACTCAGTTTCAAAGAAATTTCTACCAATCATTACAACTATCGAGCAACATCAAGAAATTGATACAATGTCATTTGAAGAATCAGTTGGAAGAACTACAACCTTTGAAGAATGCAATTAAAGTCAAGATGAACCGAAGGCTAATAATCAAGGGAAACTTCTTATGGCAAGTTCAAATAATCAAGGTCGTGGTAGACGACGACGTAGAAACTCTAACAAAAAAGAAAGCGGATATAGAAAAGACATGAGTCAAGGTAATAAAAATTAAAGATGGAAGTAGCTAGGTTCAGATGTTATGAATGTGGTGAGTTTGATTATTTTGCAAACAAATGCACCAAATGAAAAAAAACAAAGAGAATGACAAGCAGGAATAATCCAATCTCAACTTTTGATGATGAACTAACTCTATTGTGAAAGCAAGACAAGCAAGTTGAAGACCTCCCTTAAACTATATTTAGTTTAAGGGGGTTTAGTTTAAGGTGGAGTATTGATATATACTAGATATTAGTTTGGGTCTATTATGTATTATATTAGAAAGTTTATGTTCGGGTCTAGTATGTAAGTATGTAAATAAAAGGTCATATATGTGTTAGTAGAAAACCTAATGGTTGGTTCTAAAGAAGCATACAAGATCTTTATCATAACTTAGAGCAATGTTTGAACATTCATACAAATCCATATATTTGTTTAAAACAAATCCCCATATGATAATACTACATTCAAAATATGATATTACATTTCTCGACTTATTGATAAAAGACAATTATAAATTTAGAGTATGATCAAAGTTATTCCTTTTAGCAATTTATTTAAGATACTTATGCAAATATAGTTGTCCTCAACACATGGGCAGCTAACCATCGTTAGAAGTTTATGAAACATAATATCTCCCGTTAAAAGAGAACTTAACAAACCCACCTTCATGTTGATGTTCTTGTCAAGTTTGATAGTTGAACATTAAAATTTGACCTATTGCATTGTCATGACTCATGATCTCTAAATAACGTATGTATATGTTGTTAAGGAATCACGCAAAGGATAATTTCTACAAAGCAATGAAGAAATTAAGCTCTTGAACCCGGATTACAAAGATTATTATAAAAAGGCATCCAAAATAAAAGGAAATGGAAAAAAAGCATAAACGTAACACATCAAAACCACACTTTTATTCCCTAATATGCGTGCTATCCTGGCACTACTAAGCTACTGTAAAGGACATATGGGGAACGCTATGTTGCACGTTGCGCTAATGTCATCAACGTATTGGTAGTTTGGAGGCATTATGACGTTATTAATATTCTTGTATTCACATAAGCAATTTTTATGCTCTTGTAATTGATTGCAACAAACTGCATCCGGGTGTCCCTGTGTACGTAGGGCCGGATAGCAACCTTCTATGTCGCGATCGGGGTTACAATCTTGAGCATGCACCGTGCCCAAAAGAAACACCAGTGCAGCAACTGCAGCCATAAGAAATATCACCTTCTTCATTATATATGTAAAGTTTGAGATTTCAACTTTATAGAGATCTTGTTTTAAGATATATAGTATGTGGTATGATGTTTGGGTAATGCATGTATATATAGTAAGCACTAAGCATCATACGTTATGTGTTGATGGATCGATGCAAAATTACATTAATGAGGTAATTAAAGTGGTTTTATGAACAATTAACGCTCATTTTATTAGTTGTAATGTTATTATTAATCAAAACGTATGAAGTGGAATTTACCAAGAATGGAAGTTAGTTAACCACTAGGTTATAGGAAATTGCCATGTCACATAACATAAAATAAAAATCTCATGAATCAGTTCAACTACACATTGAAATGTCACATAAGGTAGGGTTTATAACTTATAAGCATAGTTGGCCTTACCTAGTGACAATATGATATGGTCGATAATTAATTACATAACAAATATTATAGGCGATTAATTACAATTATATATGGTACTTTCGGTCATGGGTAACTATGCTTGTTCAATATTAGCCAATCTTGGTTAAACACAGTCAACTGTTTTGTGACCCAAGCCGCCACATTCTCGAAGAAAATGAAGATGAAGCTTATATAAAGAACCAGCAAATGAAGAAGCATATGAATCGTGTGCCTTGTAAGGATTGGATCGACTCACGCCGAGTAAATAGCTTTGTGCCAAGGTTGTATCTGTATTCCCAAAGACTCAAACATCAGAACCAACAAAAGTTTGATTCGTTTTGGGGTCGAGCAGCTCAAAAGTTCGACTCGAGCTCTTGAACAGTTGAAGACTCAAAATCGTGGAACAAGCTATTCGATACACCAGATGAATACGAAGTGGAGGGACTTAAATACTAAAATGAATTGTTTTAGCGGCATTTGTGTTCAAATGCTATAATTAATTTAAATTGTTTAATTTTGTTAATTTAGTTTTATGATAGAGTGGTTATTTAAAAAAACGTAGAAACATTATGAGCTAAGGAACCACGGATGCAGATATTATCAATAAGATAGTGACGGAATACTAAGTAAGACGTATGAAAGCTTTCTTATATTTGGAGGTAGTACATGTTGAAAAGGAACATGCGAAATTTAATGGAATAAAGCTTTAATTATGCGTGCTCAACTGACATCAATATTTATGCTCGAGACTAATACCTGTAAGGGGTTCGACATGTGTTGTCAATGCCAAATGTTATAGGGTCTTGGACCATATGTTTGCACTCGTGGCCACATAAGTGGCAATTAGATGATTGATAGTATTAGTCTGGTCAATAATTTATATGTGGCTACATGCCTGCTCTCTTTGATACAATTTTGAAAAACTCTAAATCTTCAATTTAGGTTTTTCTATAGACAACAATAGAGCAATGCAGCGGCGACAACAATTTAATATTCTCACATTCGTTTTTGTTAGCTTATCGATCATCTGGTGAATCTAGAGGTGAAACCGTTTTTTTTTCTTTCCTAAAACCGGTTTGGGTTGGAACCGAACCGGTTTTTTGTCATGGAGTTAAACCGGTTTCCTTCAAACCAGTTCGGATTGCTAATATTCAAATGGCCAACGGAGTGCTAATATTATTTTACATAACAATAACACATCAAAATGAACATAATTAAATATCCAAATAAAAAGGCCTAGTAAATTTTCAAAATTTAAAAAATGCATACATGAATATAAAAAAGATACTATCACATTAGATGGTATTTCTTTTTTATTCTCTTACTAAAACATAACAAAATCTTAAAAATTTCTCCCTCACATTCATGGTTTGTGTTGTACCGTTTTTTACTTTGAGTTGTAACAATTTAGGTCGCAATATATATTATGGTCATATTCAACACCCAAATTAAAGACACTATATAGGAGCATGATGGGGTTCTTGTATGCCTGCCATAACGTAATTGCATCATGTGAAAAAAATATAAAATTTATGTTTTTGGGTTAATGATGAATACTACAAAATCATTGGTTGCAAGATGTTAAGTGGTCCGTCAATTTAAGTATTTATATCATCATGACCAAAAACAAACACTTGACTTCTTCAACTGGTAGCTTCAAAAGCCTTCTGTTGGTTGGCATTCTGTTGTCGGATAAAATGGTGTCAAGTCAATCGAAGTAGTCTGCAACTCCTTGTCATATAAAATAAATTAAATAAAATGTTAATTTAATTATTAAGTTATAGAATTGTCTTAGTTAAAAATATATATATAATAGGGTGAGCAATTGACTTGTATACATGTAAGTTAATACATGGTGAAAGGCTTAAGAGACACATGTTTGACCAAACGTTCCCACTTTAGCTTGACCAAACATTCCCAATTTAGTGTACTCGTAACAAAATATATGGTTTATTAGAAGGTAATTAACCTGTTATGCATGATTAGATGCCCACATGGGTGAAAGAAAATGTAATTATAGTTCCAAAATCATGTAAATGCAATGAAACTAATATGAAGTCAAAGAAAAATGCAAACCTTACTAAATGGGATATGGAGTAAACAAAAGTAACATCACACCATTTAGAAGTAACTATTTTAAAACATATATCAAATGGACAAATTTCTATTTAAACTTTAAACTCTTACATAATTAAAAGTATGTATATTTGTATACCTCAAAATCATCCAACAATTTCTTTTGAATCGACATAGACCTTTAAATGAATCTGTTGATCAACAAATTTGTAGTCATTTTCATATGCGTCAATTGTAACAACTACAACAGTGATCAATGGAAAGTGGCATATGCAATATATGATTTCACTTGACATACCTTTGTGGTTTTGGTTTGACTATGAGATACTCATGTCCTGATTTGACTTAGCTAAATGAGCATCAACCTGATAAAATATGTAACAAAATGAGTTGATTACATACTGACAACTATGCAGCATCATAGATAGCCAAAGTAATCTGGTAGCAAGTTTCAAATTTGAAAACAAGCAAACAAGTTTCAATTGTTAAAAAAAGAGAATTTTATGAACACATCTGACTATTCTCACTATTAAAAACATAAACAATAGAGTGTTTTAAGAAATAATCAACTTGGAGCAAAATGCAAATTTTTAAGAACAATTCATTAATAATCAATTTTCTTTATTATATAAAAGTACCTAAAATATATGTATTGTTGTACACTTTGGAGGTTTGCTAAGAACAACTTAATAAGTAAACTTGACCTACAAACAGAACCAACTATTAGTCAAAATCTAGTATGAACTTTAGTTATGACTAATGAAAGGATACTAATTATAAACTGAACATGCATGTAACAGCTTTCAGGATAGTAATCCTGTGTAATTGTGAAGTTGCAAAGTTGCAGAAAGTTTCAAAGGCTAAACTATATTTTTCTGATTTTTTTCGCTTCAAAAGAGAGATAGTAAACCGATTAAAGTTCCAAATTTGCCAATGGTGTAAATATAACAAATATTATCAAAGAGTCATTTATTTGTTTGTAGCAAGCTCTACATATTGGTACTTGCTTCTTTATAATTTTCATTTGCATCAACAAAAACAAAAGCCAAAACCAAAAAGAAGAAAAAATATATTATTATATAAAGGTGTTATCATGAACTGTTAATAAAAAATAGATAAAAACGACTCATGTTGTCTCACAGTTCATGAAAATCATATCACAAGTCCTATAAGCATAGATTTCGGCCATTCTCCTAACTAAGTGCCAAACTACCTAATAGTGGCGATACGATTGCAATAACTAAGATATGACAACAACAAAAAACCTACACATAGATGCTTAATAACTGAAATAACAACAACACTAAACTGCCATATGATTGTAGCTATATTGCCAATAAACCAAAAAAACGTTATTTCAAAACTAAGAGCATCGGTAGAGCTTTAAGCCATGGACCTTCATCATTTGATGACATATAAGGACTCATCATATATTTTAGCCTCATACTGTAATTAGTTCTCAAAGCAAACAAAAATAGAGGTTAAGAACTTTCCACACCTTAAAAGTTAAAACAGAAACAAATTCCCAGTAATCGCATATTAGAATCTTCAATCAACAATTGCCAATCACAAAAAATTTAATAATGAAAATTAGTAGGAAACATGTTAGGAAAGATATGATATGAAGCACAAAACTCGTAGGAATCAAAACAAAACCCAAATGGCAGACCCGAAGTTATATATTTGAGATTTAATTTAATTTTATCTTTTTATTGTGACTTGCTCGAACTAGAACAAATCGAAAATATATAACACTAAAAAAATACAAAATCAACCTTTAAAAATTTTCGACATTTATAAAAAAAAATTCTAGATTCACTGCTTGACGTTATTATTAATTTGTCATGTGTCAACCTCTCTGCACAATGGTTCGTGTATTGTCAAAATTTATCATCTGTAACTAAAAAGTAGAGATTACGAGTACACCCATCTAGATTTTGATCACATGGTCGAAGATTGATCTACATGAAAATTGACTATAAACAAAAGATACAAAAAAACAAAAAAAGATAAAGTGATTTCCATGTGTACCTCCTCTAGCCATCATACCAATCAGCCCCCCTTCCACCCAATTTCCAAAAATATCAAACTTTCTTTACCACAATACCCTTCGGTCCCCAACCTAAACACCCAAACTCTCGTCACAGCCATCCAAGACATAAACGTAAAACAACACCAAACAAACTAATCTCTCTACGTCACAGCCTCGTCTATAAACGTAACCCTAGCAAAGCCGCCCTCACAGTCACACCCCTTTTTATAAGATGCAAACCAGAGGGTCGACAAACAATGTACGTGAATGGTGGATTCTTACTGGCCGGTTTTATCATCTCTCAATATGTATACGTATAACATGTGTATACATATACATATAATATCTTCGGCTTCTTAGTCGAAAGGTTATCATAAGGTTCTTTTGTCTATCGATCTAACGTTTTTATATGCATATGTGTGTATGATATGTATGTTGATCTAATTTTACGATTGTTTTTTTTTTTATGTTTATGGTTTTTTGTGTGAGGTAGAGGGTCACTGGATCCAGCGGTTCATTGATCGGTTCCATAATCCTGATGAGTGAATTCGAGAAGAGGATTGAGAGATGGGAAAAGGAATCGATCGATAAACCTCTTCAGTGTACTTTACTCCTTGACGTAATTTTTGTTTTGCTTTTTGAGATCGTTGATTCATAACGTAAACTTCATTTTACGGTAAACGAAAGTTTACCTCTTTTTGTGAACTGCAATTTTATATATTTTAGACTAAACAAATTGTAATTATTAAATAATTTATTAACTTATCTTAATCATGATTCATGATTCATGAATCATGATTGTGTTCATCTGATTGTCTAATCTAATAAATTAATACTGATACATTTATATGTGATGTGGACTCGAAAGTCTAAATTAATGAACTTGTTTTTAATTAATGTGAAATTTTAAACTATTGAATAATGATGCGTATCACAGATTGAAGGGGTGAAATTAGTGATCTTAAAAAAAATAATAGTATAATTACTTATGTTATATAACATCCATTGAAGAATTTTAAAAAAAAAAAATTAGAACCGAACCATATAGTGAATCGTCCTTCCTACCCATCCGATGATCAGATCGGTTGGACTGATTTAAAAACTTAGTAAAAATGTATAATAGAAATATTAAAACTTGTGTCGGATTTTATAACAAATAATGACAATACGATAAATTTTTATGTGAAATCTAATTTTATTAAAAATATGATGACTTAAATATAATATGAACACTAAAATACTAAAATAATTAAAAAATAAGATTTTAGAAAGAAAAAAAAAAGAAAAAGTAATTGAGATCTAGTCTAGTTCACTAGTTCGAGCGATAATCAACGAAAAGGTTTAAATAGGCATAACCAAACCATAGCTATGACCGGTTTTCAATCCAACTAACATGATGTTTTACAAACACTAATGAATTTGGATGGTTCTTAACAATTTGACGCACATGGATGACAAAGATGATGTTCATTTTCAATGTGTGACCCTTGTGTTAGATTGACAGGTTACTATATGTGGCATAGATGTCGTTTGATTTAAATAAACTCTGTATGGAAATATTGTATTTTAAAGTATTACAAATTTCGAAAGTGTATTATTATGAAAGTTAATGTGTGTGGGAGAGATTTCAACTAAACAAGTAAAACTACTTGAATCGAGTGTGTATAAAGTTGTTTTTTTAAACATTAAGGATTTGAATCTCATGATATCATATATTATATTGTTGTTATATATTGTTGTTCAAAGTAAAAGAACTAAATAAGTAAACTATAAGAGTTGCGGCAAATCTGAAAAGATGAAGTTGAGAAACCATTTATGTGGCTAAACCGTTAAAATATCTACACAAAAGAACTAGGGTGTTTGGGAGTTTTATAGTTTTTAAAATCATCTCAAACAAAGTAATACACTTTCTCATTTTTGTTCTTGCATAGTACTTTTTGATGGGTATAGTGTAGTTAAAGCAAAAGCTAAACCCTGAGTTAAGTAGCAAAATCAAAGTTATCTGGACTCAAAAGTCCACTTAAAGATGATGAAAATACTAGTTCTATCAGCCATGAGCGATGACAAGACCGGGAGCATGGTTAAAGGAAAATACCAGAGAGCATAGTCGTCCCCCCGGTCAATACAAAAAAAACTGATTTTATTGACAAATAGATCAATTTAGGTTGAAGATGGTGATTTTGAAAAAAATGGTTGTCACACCCTAACCTTGACGGCGGAATCGTCGAGATGTGAGGGTTAAGATTGTTCACAACCACATACGTTATCTTTAAATAAAAGTATTTTTATCATAAGTTTCAACAGTGCAAGTTACAATCATAAGTCTCAACATAAATTAAACAAAACATAAGATAAAATAATCTCAAACATTTTATTCTTTAATCTAGGTCCAACTCCTAGATTTGTGCAAACTTCAAAAGATAACTTCAAGCTTGGGCAATTTTTGAAACATGTTAAAAATAAAGGTCAACTATGAAAGTTAGTGGGTTTCCAAGGGTTTGATATACATAATATATCAAAAGGTTACAAGTAGCAATTCATGGTCAAAGGTTATGAGTTATGCAAGTTTATAGAACACATATAGCTACAATCAAACCTCGACTAAGATAAGATTACAAGTTTATAATGATTGGCTAAGTGTACTTCGTTTCCATGATGAACAAGTCATACGTCATCAGGAGTCGGCAATACATCGGCTTTAGCACCAAATAGGCTCGCCAGGGCCATAGATCTATGACGTCGCCAGGCTAGCAATAGTTAATGATTATCAATATAATATGTATCTCATATAAGACTTACAATAACACTATAAGGCCCCGTTCCCGGGCACCTCACAGTTGATCATTCATCGCACATAAAACATTTTAAAACATACATTTAATTTTGCAGCGGAATTTAAAACTTTCATTAATAACTAAAAACATATCATTTACAACGTTCGTTTTCATCTCAAAATACAATGACATGTCAAAATATGATGCCAGCCTCAAAACGCTCCCAGTAGCTTATGCATCCATGCCTGCAACTCCTCAGC
>BJCM01000942.1:0-10952 GCA_018326385.1 Flaveria bidentis | reverse complement strand
TATATATAT
Organism: Flaveria bidentis; assembly: GCA_018326385.1. Classification (NCBI taxonomy): domain Eukaryota; kingdom Viridiplantae; phylum Streptophyta; class Magnoliopsida; order Asterales; family Asteraceae; genus Flaveria; species Flaveria bidentis. Next base: position 10,943 of record BJCM01000942.1, on the reverse strand, counting down.
ATGATGTCAATCGATTCTTAAATCTGATACAACCAATCGATCAACAAGATAATTGATTCACCGTCTGAACCGATTATGAAAACATTAATAAACATAAAACATAAAAATCTAGTTACCTAATTTTGTTCTAGTTGATATTACATCAAAATATTATTCATTAAACAATAACTTACACAAAATTTATCGTGTTTACCATTTTTCACACAAACACACCAAATTAATTGTTTGTGTACTATTAACTGCTTTAAAGGCCAATCAAACTTCTTTAAAGAGCAGAAATAGTTTAAACTTTGCTTAGATATTATGAGGTCATAAGTGTTGCATAATAGATTTATTACTTGTGTAAGTTTGGGTGGTCATCTTGTAGGAACATATCTTATAATTTTTGGGATGGTCATAGATTCTGAATTCTCTCTAAACCTTTATTTCTTCTAGTTTTTGGGAGGGATCCGAATTCATTGGATCTTGTTTATAATCTATGCTTATGTGTGGACCAAATCTAATGCAAAACACATAACAAAGTTCAAACATCATCACCATTGTTGTATTTCACATCTCTTGGATGGACACATGCCGTACTAATGACTCAAAGTACAACAATTTAATGATCATATTTAATTAGGTGTTCTCATACATGTGTTAGAATGGCTAAGGAACATGTCGAAACTAGAAAGAATCACGCCACGCGAATCCTAGCTGTTAGCGGACTCTGCATCTTATTCTATGTTTTGGGAGCTTGGCAAAGCAGCATCACACCAACAATACAAACTGAAATCACCAACAAAGTTGTACGTCAAAAGACATCTAATGAAACCAATGATTCATCATCAAAAACATCATCGCCATCACCATCTCTGGATTATGAAAATCATCATCACTTTGTAATTGAAGATCCACAAGACTTACATGATCAATTCCCACCATGTAACATGTCCTATAGTGAATACACCCCATGCCAACACGCGAATAGGGGAAATAAATTCGATAGAGAAATGTATAAGTATAGAGAGAGACATTGTCCAACCAAAGAGGACCAACTACGTTGCCTCGTACCCGCGCCACCAAACTACAAACCACCATTCAAATGGCCAAAAAGCCGCGACTATGCATGGTTCAACAATATTCCACACAAAGAACTTAGCATTGAGAAAGCGCGCCAAAACTGGATTAAAGTTGAAGGTGACAAATTTAGATTTCCAGGAGGTGGTACTATGTTTCGTTATGGAGCCGATTCTTACATTGAAGATATTAACAAACTCATCCCTCTTTCAAATGGAACCATTCGGACCGCAATTGATACAGGGTGTGGGGTAAGTATAGCTTAATTCATTTTCACTGTGTTTCTTTTCCCTAAAATTACAAATGAGGCTTTTTGAATGTAATGATGTGGTTAATGATGTATAAGCTGAGTGAAGGTTGCAAGTTGGGGTGCATACTTGCTGAAAAAGGATATAATCACAATGTCGTTCGCTCCAAGGGATACACATGAAGCACAGGTATGGTTTGCATTAGAACGTGGAGTTCCTGCGATGATCGGCATAATGGCATCGCAAAGACTTCCTTACCCAGCTCGGGCATTTGACATGGCTCATTGCGCTCGTTGCCTAATTCCATGGAGTGAATATGGTACGGTTATATAAATTCTTAATCGCTTAGAACAACAAGACTACAAAAGATTCACCTGTAGCAAAGTTATTGGTACGGTCTAGTTAAAATATAAGAAAGACAAACTAACGGGATGAGGTATTGATTTATATGTTGTGTATTATTTTGCAGATGGATTATATTTAGCTGAAGTAGATAGAGTTCTAAGGCCTGGTGGTTACTGGATACTTTCTGGACCTCCAATTAACTTTAAGAAGTTATGGAGGGGTTGGGATAGAAAGCGAGAAGATTTGAAACGCGAACAAGAAGACATTGAAGATGTCGCGAAGCGTCTTTGCTGGAAAAAAGTTGTAGAAAAGGATGCTCTCGCTATATGGCAAAAGCCTATCAACCACATTGAATGCATCGAAACTAAAAAGAATCATCACAAGCCACATGATATATGCAAATCAGGCAATGCTGATGAAGCTTGGTACTCTTTTATCTTCTATCTCTTTTTTATCTTGAAAGTTAATTACATCATTGTTGTAACATAACTCTAATCATGTTTGATATGCAATAGGTATAAAGAACTCAAAAATTGCATTACCCCCTTGCCAGAAGTAAACAGCCCGGATGAAGTCTCGGGTGGAGCCTTAGACAAATGGCCAGAACGCGCGATGGTTGTCCCTCCTAGAATCAGAAACAATATGGTACCGGGTATCACAAAAGAGAAATTCCAAAGTGATAATGAGATATGGAAAGAGCGCGTGTCACATTATAAACGCATAGTTAATGTTTTATCACAAGGAAGATGCCGTAACATATTGGACATGAATGCCTACATTGGTGGATTTTCTGCAGCCTTGATGAAATATCCAGTGTGGGTAATGAATGTGGTTCCTGTGAGTTCCAAACCCGACACGCTAGGAGTGATTTATGAACGCGGGTTCATTGGTGTGTATCATGATTGGTGTGAGGCATTCTCAACTTATCCAAGAACATATGATTTCATACATGCAAGTGGAGTGTTCAGTATGTATCAAGATAGGTACATGAAGAGTTTGCATGTTTTAAATATCATTTTGATGATTAGAACTTCAAAAGTTATTATCTTTAATAGTTATAATGTTTTTTTGTTTGATTTAAAGGTGTGATATCACTGATATCCTATTGGAAATGGATAGAATCTTGAGGCCTGAGGGGACTGTTATATTTAGAGATAAAGAGGGTGTGATTGGAAAGATTAAAGGTATTGTGAAAAGAATGAGATGGAATACCAAGAGTGTTGTTCATAAAAGTGAACCACTGAATGGTGAAAGAATACTTGTTGCTGTCAAGAGCTATTGGACTGGTTAAGCTTATGAGGAGCAAAACAACACAAAATGGAACTAGCAAGTGATGCACGCAGGCTGAGAATTTGTTTATTAATCTTACAATGGTGAAATGAGCGGGTCAAGATGATTGGTTAACGGGTCAAAATGTATTTGGGCATGTGTTGTTTTTAGTATAAGAGAGATCAAGTTAACGCATAAACTTTTTTAATTTGAATGTATTTCCTAAATGAGCATAGGTTTTTTAGATCTTCAATGAGCATAGTTTTTTTTAGATCTCATATGCTTTCATAATTAATGATATTCATATTAGGTTACCAAATTTTCATGACGAGCCTAAATTTAAATCACAACTTATGAAATTTAGAACATCATAGATGTGTCCTGTAGAATCAATACTCCTAATTAACAAATCTAGTCCAAGACTCCAAGGAAATGTGTGGAGGCATCTTGAAAACTCATGTCAAAGTATAGCTAAAACACATCTAGACATGGTTACAATTTTTGAATGGCATAGAGTTTTATAGAAGCTTCTAGACTCATATATAAAGAAATTAACATGGATGAGAATAATCTAGAACATGAGGGATGCTCTCATTTGCCAAAAAAATTCTCTATATCAGGTTTTTCATATTTAAAAAAATCCTTTATATCAGGTTTTATCTTTTTTTTTTTTCAATAAACTATAGTTTTTTTACATTTATCATTATCTTTTTTCTTTCTTACACTCACAAACACTTTCAACAAATATTATAAAAATTTATAGAAGTGAATAGTATTCGCCTAAATATATAGATGAATAATAATACTTTATCTATTCTTTACTCATAACCACTCACATACCAATAATATAGAAAACACAATCACAATAATATAAAAAACTACCGCGAATGCTCTAAGATCCACAAAACGCACGATACTATAAGTCTTCTTGTAAAGCTTTCTTTGTAATGCTTTCTTTGTAGGCAACAAATCTTTTTAGTTACTTATCTTATTTTTTTATCTTGTCAATAAGAATTGTTATCATCATTGGTTGAAAGACCAATACGAGCACATATCTAAGAGTTGCATGTGAGTTCAAGAATCATTTTATGGTAGTTGGTATTAAAGCACACTAATTCACTGGAATATGGCAATTACGACAAGCAAGAAGGTAATTGAAACTGTTTAAAACGTCGTTGTTGCTAAAGATAACTAGAGTCAATAAGAAACTCGAAAAGGAGCAAAGAAAGACAAAGGGGTGTCTAAGAATTTAATTGTGTTTTTAAGAAAAGGATGTTCTGATATTGAAATATCAATCACAAAAGTAACGATCACAAATCCATCACAAAAGGTGCGGTTGTTATTTGATCGCAAAGTAAGGATCGCAGTGTGGTTGCAATCTAGTCGGAAAAATTGTGATACTAAATATGGTCGTAATATTAAAATGATTAAAAAATCGGTTGCAAAATGGAATTACCCATGGAGGTTTTTACAACCATATTTTTTGACGCAAGACGGTAACAAATAGCCTTTTGGACCGTTTTGCGATCGAAAAGGTCATCGCAAATGGTCAATTTCCTAGTATCGCGTTCCACGATGTTAACATATGACTTGACAAACAACTACTGGGTTAGGTATAACTGTATCGTCAAAAGCTCAATTTTTTCATCTTTTAGACAAATTCCAAGATTTATCTGCGAGGCATATTCAGTTATATGCATGCTAACTTTGAGTTATTATGCAAATGAAAGAAAAACATACAAGATAATATTTTGAGCAATTGGTTGATACACATTAATATCTTCGTCAACTTTATAGTCTGGAATTTGTCAAACATGCTTAAATTCAATCATGACACATATATGTATGTTTGTTCTTTCAAAAGAGATATTTAATGGTATTAAATATATGAAATGATATCATATAAGAAATTAAGAAAAATCATATATTAAGTTTAGTTTTGAACATGGTAATCGTTTAACTTATAGTAAAAAATAACCAACCATGTTAAAATAAATAACAAAACAATTTCCCTTTAATGCAATAAAAAATATCATTTTGAAAAACAAATTATCATATGAAGTTGTAAATGCTATATACCGTATAAAAATGAAACAGATCGATTATAAAACTATGTGTATGGTAAGTTCAGGGCCGGCTCGATGTTTTTTAAGGCCCCCAAGCGATTTAAAATTTTGTTGCCCTTTTCAAAAACTTATTTATATAAATCCTACATTTTTATCTAGAGTAAATAAGTCCTATGGTATGCTCTTAAATTTTGCCATTCAACTCTTTTAGTGTTTGTTTTAATCAAATGAGATAATAGTTAAAAAAATAATAAACAAACAAACCAAGAGCATACAACCTTAACTTACAAAAATAAGTCCTAATCAGTTATAAATTCAAATTTGAGATGAGTGACGAATAACCTGTGATGCGATTCTATATTGAAGTGTAAAACAAAACAATACTCAAATAATGTTTACAAATTTTAAAAATATAACTTTAAGTTCTAGTCTGTAACTTAATTTAAAGAATGAGGCAATCATATAGTTTAAAGAATAAACTAAGAAAAAAACAATTCATATAATGACAAATTGACAATCAGTAGGCGTTTACATATTAACAAACAGTTAAACAAAACCCTCTTAGAATAAGAATTCAAAGATAGTGAAAAACATAAACTAACTTGTTCTTTTGTATAGTTGACTACTTACCAAATGATGCAATAACCGGAAAACAAGCTTGAATACTTGGAATAATCCGAAAACAAGAAATAATCATCAAAGAGTTTAGCAGGGTTGCAAGTGGAGCATGGCTGCTAAGTTGCTCGCTTCGAAGTAGATTCAAAGAAGTTCATATATATGAGCAGGGTTTCTTCGGTGTGATTGGAGATTCAAAGATCCAAAGAGATTAAGAGAATTCGAGATTGAAGTAGGGTAGCACCACGCGTCATTATCTGATTTATTATTTATCCATGAAACAATATAAAATTTTGAAGCTAGAGGTTTTAATAGCTTTGTCTTAGATGGTCTCTGCTTGTTTGCATTAACTTGTATCGCTTGAGCAAAACTTATTAGATACATTTATTTGTTTGTTTAGAAAACATAGATGATTGTATACTAAATAATATGTTTGAAGTTTCATATCAAAAATTTTTACAATAACCACTTTTTGCATCAAGATGAAACTAAAAACTAACCGAGTTAAAAGTGTATGCGTTAGCCAGTTAGGTCTAATTCATCCCTATCAATCTATCATCCCCACAATAGTCTAATTGACGACGAAAAACCAGAGCAATGGGAGCCCTAAGTATGGTTTACACACAACAACTACTCAAATTCACCTCTAATCCTCTCGTTTCTCAGAGAAACACATCCACTATTGCCCAAAGAAGTGCAATTACTAGTGTAATATCGTCTCCGGCTGCCGGAATCGAATCAACTTTCGTCGGAAGTAGCAAAGTCCGGCAGCGGTTGAGAAAACTACCATCGTTCATACCCAATTCAAGATTACACACTACCCATATCTGCAAGTGCCAGCTTGTTCAAGATTTTGCCCCTATTGCTTCTGCAGGCTATGCAGTTCTTCTTCTTGGAGGTGGTCTGTTTGCCTGTAAGTTGTTGAAATTGAGACCATTTTGTTGAATTAGGACGTTAAAAATTGTTTATAGGGACTGTAGGGACTGTAAGTTGGCTTTTTTATATTGGATTTGTAAGCAGATAACAAATCAGGAAGCAAAGGGTCGCTTTTTGGTGGACTTACAGGGGCAACTCTTATGTCAGTTGTAAGTGCTACTCAATTTGATATGTGGTGTTGATATTTATGTTTTTGCTACACACCCCTGTATATAAAGATGGAGAATTTAGTGCTTTAAAGTGGCAATGAACTTGAAAAGAAAATCTTGAAAGTCACATAGGTTAGTTGGATTTCTGAAGCATTACTGATGCTTAGGTTAGTAAAGTGAACTTAAGGGTAATGTATGCATACATCACTTAAGAGTTGAGAGAAGTAACACTAAACAACATTTTAAGCCACCATTCAAGGATCAATTTGGTTTTATTTATGCGGATTTGAGCATAACGCAAGCTCATGTCTTGCTAACCTTTGCTTTAATCGTTTATACTCATTTTTAAAAAAAATTAGGAGCATTATTTTTGTCATTTTATAGTTTTCTTGCGAGTTATATTGCCAGGGCTGACATAAAAGTGTAACCTTTTTTATACATGGGTGGTTGGTGTCATTGGTAGGTATACATTTTCTTTTATGCTTGTAATTAGTGTATAAGTTGAAACTGACTGTTCTATCATGCTTAATTAGCGGACAAATGTATATCACTATTCTTCTACCAAGTATGAATGATATTTTTATTCATCAATTGAGACACTCTGAATTTTTTAAGTTTATGTAGGATTTAGAGTTTGTGCAGTTTCTAGTTTGAAAATAGTTTCATAGTTGTTTATGGAGAGTCCTCTACCTTAACGAGCGGTCTCTAGCTTTTCTGACACCGACTCCGCTTGATTGGCTAACGTACTCCAGACGTGTCATGCTTTCTAGGTCACCACACTACAACAAGTACAATTAAAAAAGTCAGAGTTTGCTGATTGAGATAGCAGACTCTCCATTAACCACTATGAAACTATTTCCAAACTAGAAACCACGACCCTGTGTTGAACTTGAAAACTTGATGATTATGTGAGCTAAATGGTTTCTCCTGGCAGGCCTACTATCTTATGCAAGCATCCGATACTAAGGAAATAGGCGATGCACTTGCATTTGGGGCTTCTCTTCTTTTTGCCTGTATATTTGGTATGAATGTGGATATCTATCATCCCTATTTAAGTGTTTAAAATACTAGCTGGTTTTCTTCACGGCTTGACCTGTGCACCTAAACTCATATTATTCATTTTATTTTCCTAATGTTGCTGCAGGCATCCGTTTTGCAGCCACACGTAAAGTAATCCCCGCAGGTTTACTGTTAGTCATTTCAATAAGTATAACAGCGTTGACCTTTTCAGCTTATTTACAAGACAGAATCTGATGTAAGGTGCAATCACTACAATTTGTTACAGGTTTGCAACTCTTATGTCTGTCTTTAAATGCTATCCTGTTTAAGTTTTCCTTCAATGTGAAACATGTCAATTATAATAGTAATAATAATCTTTAAAGCATGAAGTAAAATCATGTTCTGTGTATCTTTTGTCTTTTCTTTTAGTCGATTATGATTAAAGCACGAACAAGATCAAAAGTAGGGACGAAAGGGAGATCAAAATGAATGGTTGAGAGGCAAAGGTAGCAGAGAAATACAGCTGAACTTTAAGTTTCCTGTACCATTGCTGTCATGTATCATGCTAATGACTTATGTTAATTGGTGTGGAAGTTTCTGTATGGTGCTGATTACTTTTGAATAATTGTATTTAAAGTGCATGCTTAGTGGTTGATTCCATCATTCTTAAAAGCAATCATTCCACCTGAGTGGTGGATCCCAGATGAGATACCAAATTTAATTCTGAAGTTATGTTATGTTCCAGAATCATCAGTTCTGATTGTTAAAAAATATTGAAAAATCACCAGTAAAATAACATTTTTATTAGGTCTTTACCTAAATGAACATAAACTGTCCTGTCAAATGAAAAAAATTAAAAAAATACTGCTACAGGCAAAAAAGGTGTCAATGTCAATGTTTTTAGTCAATGATCATTTTTGTAAAAAGGTTGATATGAAATGTCTAGTTTGGTGGTTTTCTTGAATAAACAGTCTTACCACACAAATAAGTGCCAAAATAATCACTAGTTATGTTGATGATTTCTATTATAGTTAAAATAACATTGTGTTATTTATATGAAAGGGTTAATGGTGTGTTTCCTAATATTATACAACTAACCTGAATCTGGCTTAATTTCACACGCATCAAGTTCATGGTATCCGAATTCCAGTCGAGTCACAACACCCTCGGCCTTTTGCATGGTGATGATCGAATCCTACCTACGAGAATGGCTGTTCGGATAAATATATCAACAACTAATTAACAGTAACTTATGACTTGTGATATGTGGGTGTTGGGGAAGGAGGGGTCTTAATATAATATCATAATTAAAAGATTGACTCCATAATGCATGTTGGGGCAGGTGTTGTGGGTGATGTTACCAAAAGAAAAGAAGATTCTTGACTAGACAAACAAAAGTTGGGAGAAAACAACAAATCCTACTAACCCATAACTCAGAGTCATGATGATGGCTCGGGTGCAGTGGTGTGTGGTGAATTTGTGGGATTAAACAGTGGTTCGATGGCCCGGTTGGGGTGCAATCTTGACCAAGAAAGAGCAACCGGAGCGATGGTTTGGTGACAAAGTCAAAACTTTCCGACAGAGTGTGATGGGGTGGGGACGTTATTGTGTAGTTAGCAATGAAATATGACCATTAGTTTAAAGAGGATGATGAGTGATGACATTGGAGTGGAAAGAAAGTGCAATAAAGAAATGTTTAATCATAAGGGTGGCCAATCATAATGAAAGGACTTATGTGCAAAATGTCGAGAATAATTGTTTTATGTATAGTATTGTACTTTGTATGGCTTTGAAAAACATGAATAGGGTACTATTTATACGTATTGAATCCAAAATACTAGACTTAAAAGGCTAGGGGGAGTGGTAGAAATTGGCACGATAACGACAAGTTGAGGTGACGTCCCTTGTTGCTAAGGAACACCGGTCCATCCTTACAATACTCATGGGGTATAGGGTTGAGTGGTAGGTTTGTGTCGGTGGTGTTTTGTGAACAATAGTGGAGCTTGAACACCTTCTTACGGGTGCGGGACAGATTTTTTTTACTGGAGACGAACCTGATATTTATATACCAATTTATACTACTAACAAAAAAAAAGAGATAGGGTGAACCCCCCGGCCCCTATGATCCTCCACCCCTGCTTGTGGAAGTTGGTTGATTTATATAGTTCAATATACAACCTAAAAGTTAGGTATGAAAAATAGGCATGCTGATTATTCCTAGAGTTTAAAATTAATTTAAAGATGAAATATGATCTGACGTTAATATGAGAGAGAGATATGAGAGAGATGTAAACGACCTATATGACACAACAAAAACACCAACCACATGCTTGAAAGTCGAAACCAACGGTTTAAAACTTATTATTTTTTTCTCTTAGGTTTCTTTAAAACTTATCCTTGTTCTTTTTCTTTTTCTCATATGTTTCTTTCAAAAATGATGGATTATTCTTATCTTTTTTAATGATGGGTGTCATCCAAAATGTATGACATTGATTGAATAGTTGAATGTGTCAAGTCTCACGAGAAGAACATCTAATATAACATTTAAATTTTAGTTAAGGTTCTTGATTTCCAACGTAACTACTAAAAATTAAAATATGGAGATTGTTTAGAATAATTCAAGACGGGATGAGCGACAACACATAATCTGATTAACTGATTTATACACGAAACGGTAGGAGTGTGGAATACCAAGGAAAAAGGTAAAAAAAAATCTCAAATTTTGTATTTTAAGATTTTTATTTAATAAGCAAATCATGTGTGCGATGAATTCATGTGACTTATTAGTTGTCCCATTTAACTTTTTAATTATTTCAATTAAAATTTTTAACATGATCTAATGATTTAACGAGTGTGAACATAAAATACTTTCATGTATTATCATCTAGGTCGGAGTGGTTTCTCTACCAACTTACTAAAGATGTGCAATGGTTTAGTAAATGTGATAACCTTATTAATTATTACATAAACATTATCAGTAATTATATTTTATCCATCTCATTGGTTATTTAAAAAATTATACCTTTAACAACTAATATATTTTTTAAAACAATTACTTATTATCTGAAATGTCCATCTAAACACTTGTCAAAAGCGATCACAACAGCACAAACATATTTTTTAAAAAAACTCTCTTTTATTCATATCCATGTTACAATTCTTAGGATAAAACAAAACTATGTATTTAATTGTTTAAAAAAATAATGAGGAAAAGCAAGTTAAATATAATGAAATTAGGTCTTAAATTAAACACCTTA
>BJCM01000941.1:0-17639 GCA_018326385.1 Flaveria bidentis | reverse complement strand
TGCCTTTACATGATCTCTTTGATATGAGGAGACACTTTGACAGTCTGAGGGATCCTGATCATCTCATGAAGAAAGGGATGGTCATTATTATGATGAGAACTATTGATATCTGAAGTCTACTAGTGTTTTGGTAGCATCAGCATAGGGGGAGTTTGTAGAGATTGTATGAAGAGGCTAAAGCAACCAAAACACCCAAAGTCTTTCTTGCATGCTGCACAAGTACACTGAAGAAGAATGCTTTGGAAGTTTCACACATGCAATAGAAATATTCTAAGTGTGAAATCTTCCAAAGCCAAGACCAATATCTTCCGAAGCCAAAGATGAAGTCTTCCGAAGCTTCAATAGACAAAGTCTTCCGAAGCCAACACTTGAAGACAGATTTCTTCCGAAGACTTTTAACAACATGCTTTATCTGATGTACTCTTCCATAAAGTCGGACCCCTTTCCGCTGCAACTCTGTAAAGTCACCAACTTGCATAAGTTGGTGAAAAGGTCCATGCTTTTGGTAACTGTACATTAAGGTCTTGAGTCTATAACTTTCTACTTCATGTATTTTATCCTTTTTGTAATAGCAAAGGATGTGAGCTATGGCATGTCATAGTCACTAGTCAAAAGGCAATTGTATCCAACTAGCCTTCAAAGTATGGCCGGCTGTAGGATGTAGTATAAGTATCTCATGTTCTTGTAACTTTCTTTTATGCTTTGTAAACTTTCTTTTATGCTTTGTAACACTTGTAATAGAACTTGAGAAAGCAATATACTGCAATCTTGAAAACCATCTACTTGTGTATCTTGTTCTCTTGTTCTGTCTCATTCTTACTTGTGTTCTTAGTATCATCTATTGTGGTTAATCTAGTTTACTGTTTGATTAAGTTAAGTTTGTTCTCCTCTTTGTGTTGTAAGTGATCACCTTTCACCGGTCCTACAGAAAGATAAAACATGCTACAAGTAGTCATGTGAAAGTTCATATATTATAAATATACTCTTTGATTGTTGATTACAATATAAACATAATTACCAAAGAGTATTTTACACTTAGTTTGTACTAATATGGTATGTTATATAACATTCTGAGCGAAGAAAGAAAAGTAATATCAAGCAATGACTATGTTATATATATGACATCGTTTTCTAACATTTTTAAATGTATTTGACATTGTGTTGTACTATATTTTTCATTTCAACGTTATAGTTTTAAATTTTACATTCATATAATGTTTTCATATCTAAATTTGAATTTTGAATGGTGTTTACCCCAAGTTTGATGTTTCAACCTATGTCTTTTATGCATTCTCATAAAAGTCAACAAAATTTAAGGAATAAACTAAGAATAAAATGAAAGTTTACATATTTATATCTATATTATATAATAAAAAAATAATGAGATTGACACATTATATTTTGTTGTGCATTTTTTAACTTTTTTCTCACCCTCATTACATAGTATTTTTTATCATATAGTATAGCTCAAAGTATTTAAATAATCAACTTCGTTTATTCTTATTTTGATAGTTTCTTTATTTTTAGTTAAAAAACAATTCTAAAATATGATTAATTTTGTCCCAATTCAATAAATTTTGTTAGAGATATTTTGGAATTATTTTTTTGCTCAAAGTTGGTTGTTTTTTAAACAGACAATGTTCACACAAGATTAGCTTTATGTCATATTATTTTGAGTTACAAGCAGATGAATTAAAATTATTAATAGTAGACAATGAAAATAAAATTACAAACATAACATCAAATTATGTATACAAAGAAGTTTTCGGATATTTATAAATGTTCTCATGTTCAATATAATATAACCTAAAGTTCTTATCATAAGTTCATTTCATTTTATATTATACATTATTTAACCTTATAAACATTGATAAAAAAATCTACTAATATTAAATATACATTATTTTAAAAAATTCAACAAAAAATCAATATACAAAATATTAATAGTAATATTATGACTTACAAACCATTTTAATTAAAAACTATTTTATAAGTTAAACCCTTGTATTTCACGGGTCTTTAGCCTAGTTATTCAATAATATATAACCATCTATATCATTTTTTGTTATTACTAAAACATAATTTAAAGGATGGTGACACTTAATATTTAGAAAATATGCAGATGCTCGGGACCAAAAGTGTCTAAAGTGAACCACACAACTGTTTTGATCACTTAAAAGTGACCCAACCCGTTGGATTAGCTTTGGCAATGAATTATTAGGGATGCAAAGAATGAGGAATATGCACTGCACAATAGAAAAATAGAAAAGAAAAAGACAACCAAGTACAGAACTGTAATCTGTAGCGGAGTAAAATGTAGATAACCACGGTGCCCATCTAAAAACCAGTTTGATTGTTTGATCATTTGGTGTTTTCTAAAAACTCAATGTAAGAATAGCAAGGATAAATCAACCCATAGCAGTCAGCATCATTTTGTTAGCAGCATATGGGTTCCATATTAAATGCTAACTAATCTAATCCATAGACTAAACTCGTTAATCAACTAACTCAACACAACTTCTCTGCAGTCCCAATCAATCAACAAGACCTGTATTCACATTCAAAGAACCATTTTCTGCAACCATCACACAAGATTCGCTGTGTGTTAAAGAACTTCCTTTTTCCATTTCAATCAATGGCAATGCATCTGTTGGCCCTAAATCAGGCCTGTTTTGTGCAAGGTCATCCTCAGAACCAGACACGGGTTCTGCATCAGGAGAAGCCCCACCATTCAACAAGTCTCTCTGTCGTTCTTCAAGAGTGTCAACAGGTTTCTGCTCCAAAAGTACAGTTGCACTTGATACATCAGCAGCAGCACACTGACTTCCTTTATCGCTTTTCTGTTTATCGAATTTTGGTTCAGCGAGTATGGTATTTAACTGGGGGCAGACAGGCGAGGGCCTCTCACGACACTTGTGGCACTTGAAGCCAATTACAACCCCTATGTGTTCATCTTTAAGCCCAAAAGCATCTCCATGGAACCAGTCTGAAAGAAATTCAAAAAATAATCAGAAACCTTAGATAATGAAGTACATTTACATAGTGCCCCATTAGAGGTGGCAATTACTGCCCATTCAATATGGGTTATGTTTTATTTCTAGCCGGTGAGCCGGTATTAAAACCAAATTTCTCAAAAGATATGCAGGTCCACAGCTGCACAAAAGATTTTGTAATCATATGAATGATGAATACAAGATTTGGACAAAAACCACTTCAATTCATTCCAACCAGTCCCATCCCATATTCACTACATCTACATAATAGCAAACAAGAAGATGATACCTTTGCAGATATCGCAACTAATATAATTCAATGATGATTTGAATTCTGATTCATGACACAGAGAACATTTAGGAGGTTCATCAGGGATGGAATCCAACCGTTGAATATAATTCTTGGACCTAAAATCTGTAGCTCGTTCATCATCACACTTTCTGGATAATAGGAGACCATTTACCCAATATGTAGAGTTCACCACAGGTGATCTCTTCTTTTGAAAACTTTGCTTGTTGATTTTTCGTGGTCGTCCACGTTTACCTTTCGGTTTATCCATTTCATTCGCAGACTTCAACTTCTTTTTACTGCAACCAGATTTGGATTGTTTCTTTTTCTTCTTCACTGGCTTATTTTTACTTTGCAGTTTTACAATTTTAGCAGTGCGAGCAGATCGTCTTAGAGGTACAGCAAAACCTTTACTCTTCGCCTGCGGTTTCAACAGTTGCTTTCCTTTACCACCCTTTTTTGTTACCTTTTTGGTCTTACAAGAACCTAATTTCCCCTTCTTGGAACCCACAGCCTTCACGGTGTCACCAACAAGGCATTTGTGGCATGTATACACACCTTCACTTCCCTTCCTCGCATGTCTTTTATGAAAAAAATCTGCATCATAAATAAATTAAAAGAATGGAAATGGCTTCTTTTAAATTGTATAAAAAGAATGGCACTTCATTGACAATTAAAAGATTCATCATTCATCCATCACATATTACCTACTAGTAAATGCAGATCAACACTAGTACACTAAACCCAGTGATTGAAACTAATCCAGTCTGAGTCATGATTTTCAAAAACTAGGTCACACATTTGCTTCTTTGATTGATAGGTCAAAGAAATGGAATAATGTAAAAAACTCTCCAGGTGCATTTTAATTACTTTTTTCCAATAATGTCAATCCCCTTCGCCCTTACCTTTGACTATATACAGCCGCCTCTTTCCAAGATTGTTTATAGAAACTCATGTATTACATTGGTTTAATAAACAATTATCAAATAGTTAATAATGGTTTATTATCTCCCCCCTATTTCTTAAATTTTATCTCCTCTCTCCTGATTTCTTTTAGAAGGATATAAAACTGTGCACATGTACATATACTTTTATAATAAAAGAAAATGATAACATATACAAGGTTAATTCTTCTCTCATGAAATTCAAAAAAATTATATATAGATAAATAGATTTTGTTTATATACATAACCTACACTTGTGCAACTTATGTGCACGCTAAGTTACCTACACATAACATGCACGTGTGTAGATAAAAAAACATTTAAAAGGTTATGAAGAAATAAGTTTCATGTAAACATACATATTTGTATGTAAGAAGTATAAAAATAAGAAAAATATGAACCACTGATCAAAAAGTTATGCAAGGTTATGTTGTTCTTTTAGTTCTCTCAATCATTATGTTCCGTAATGAACCTCACCATATATAGCCATATAGGGGTGTGTATGTGTGCGCGCGCGCTTGTATGTCCGTGTGTGTGTGTGTTGGTATGGTGAATATATTCTTCCATTCATGTCATTGAATATCACCAATTTGGTAATGCATTTAGTAGGCTATATGGGTTCATGATAGGATGTTGTGCCATATGTTCCTTACAGACAACACAAAAATATATGAAGGTAGGGAGTTTAAAAATGTATAACCCTTACTGGAAACATAACAGTAGTGTAGAAAATATATACCTTCACAATATTGACAGCTAACAGCGTCCCTGCATTAACAACATAAAAGAAATAAAAGATGAAATCAGCCCAACTGTGAAGGAAAGGATACAAGAGGCATGGTTACAACCACATGTTTAAGCAAGTATGAAAACCAAGCTGCACAAAATTCATACAGAAACACAGATGTACAAAATTCATATATAAGAGGGTAAGCAAGCTAAGCAAAACCCTTAAGTCCCAATGAGCTACCTATTAGACTCTAATAAACATATCAACTTTAATCATGCATAAACAAAAATACGTCCTAGAAAATGAAATGCATCATGATTATCGTTCTAAAACACACAGGAAATACTATAACTCAACCTGGCATCTTAATTTGTAAAGAAAGAAAAATCACGCCTTAAAGAAATAAAAAAGGATCAAAAGTCTACATTTGCATTATGTGATATCATAAGATAACTGAACCTTCCATCTTAACTTGTAAACAAAGAATAATCACACCTTAACAAGAATAAAAGAGGATCAAAAGTCTACATTTGAATATGATATAAGACATCTATGAGCACAAGAAACATCTAGTCGTATTATCATAACCTTTTCAAACATCTTAAGGCACATGGATTAATAATTTAGTATGACATGTCTCAGTTTTCATATATAGATTCAAAAAGAGGTAGAAAGAGAAAACTGAAAATCCATAGCCAAGTTATGCATATCATGCTAATGATGATTGTGGTATATTCTGTCCAAAGATGTTGACCTGGAAAATGGAAATGTTAATTGATGGATCTGTAAATATCATATTACATTTCCAAATATGCATTGAAAGAAAAAGATTTGACCCCCAAAATAATCAAAACATCATATACACTTTTTTCTCAGAAGCTCAACTCAATAACCAGTTTAAACAGACATCCAAACACCCCCAAGTCTTAAAGTTCCCATGCATAGAAGGAAAGAAACTGCAATTCATGAATCATTATATGTTTTACGACTATAGTACCTACTATTATAAGCCGATGTTGGTCTTTTATAATTGTATGAGGGTTCAACTGTTTTTTTCAATCTCATGCGTTTAAGATCAAACAAGATGAATTAATATTCCGTTTCAAACAAATAAGCAGGATTATGTATTCCTTTTTTATTTCATATATATGTGAATTGTTGAAGGATTCTACTTGATGGGCATGCAAATATCACTTCAAAACTTATTGTGGAAAAGGAGAGAATCAAACCAAGGTCAGATATCAATGTTATTTGAAGTTTTGCGTTTGTTAGATAAGCCTAGAGATGACAAGATAGGCCGTTCAGGCAGGTTGAGTAGGTTGAATGGACCAGGAGTTGGGTTGCACCATGATTACTTTTTGACAACTTTTCACATGTTGTAAGAGTAATTTAAATCTTTTAATAAACTAATAGTATTAAAATGAAAGTTTCGGAAACTTTTAACCACTTCCCCTTTTAGATAAATGTTTATATGACCCATTTAAAATAAAACACAACCCCAATCGACCTGCTCACAAGAAAGTAGTTTGCCACATTTATAGTAAATGTGTCTACAGTACTACAACAAACTACCTGATAAGAACATCCTTATTGCAGTGGCCACACAGATGATTTTCAGGTTTTTCGGCTTTAGAGAAAAGGTAGGAAAATACGTCCTTCTTTGAGGTGTTCTTCACAACTCTAGTGCTAACCGGAAGACTGCTACTAGCCTTATTGGACTTCAATGCGATTCTTTTATCTTCAAAAGGTTTCAAAAGAAACAATGGAACATAAGGCTCCTCCACCCAATACTTCTTCCTTTCACTTGATGATGACTCATCAACCTTAGACCCATGTTTTACAACTGTATCAGGTATAAATCTTCTTTTACCAAAATCTAGAAGATATTTTACACCACCACCTTCTGAAGACTTGCGTCTGATTATAGCCTTCTTAAATGACCTCATTGACTTTATTGATTCTTTATCCATCTTCGCCAGATGACTACTGTTCTCAATCTCTTCCCATTTAATGTGTGCATCAAGTTCCCTAATCTGACAAGTAGATTAACGAAGCAACTTAGCATCTTAAAACACACGAAAACGAATAAGCATGTGAATTTATCTGTATATATGTATATATATATATATATATATACACACGTGATATATGCATATGTGTATATGTATGTACATATAGGGGTTCAAATAAAAAGTGCAGAATTCATAAAAGGTGTAGGAAGCAATATGCATCGATCGACTCAATTTAATGGTTATAGTTGACACGGTGACACTTAATATTTAGAAGTTAAGTATGTCTAGAAGGGGCAAACGATAAACTGCAATTGCCATTGTTGACATTTTCCTTTATAGTTCCGCCATTGTTTTAATCTCAAATAACTCTTATACATTTCATTATTTTTTTAGAAACAACTATAACATAAATTCAAGATTTTATTCTCTTCATGTACTGCATTGCTATATTTAAAAAGAAAAGAACGTAGTTTTCAAAAAAAACATTTAGTGTAGTTGCTCACAACGGTGCGTCCAAACATGCTAAAAAAGTAAGTCTTCCCTTACTTGCATCTAACTCCATTGTTGTAGCGTGTTTCGACTTTCGACTACACAAGCGCGCTACCTAATTACAATTGTGCGTCCATCCATATCTAACAGCACGTGCAATTTTCATATATAGTTAGACAAGTACATACAAAACTGATGCAATTACCTAGAAACCCCTAAAGCGAACACATGGAGACATGTGAGCTCCTGATGCCTTATACATAAAAGAATTTTAAACCTTTTAGAACTATTTCCCATTACACACAGCATACATAGAGATACATATAGGATTATAGGGTTAGGATCTGAGGACACATAATATTTTTCAAAACTATGAAAATTCCTATCAATAGATCATATCATATGTTTTAAAATTTGCACACTTCATATACAGTTGTGCATGCTTATGTGCATAAAAATTCATCAAAGTAATTATTAATATGTTTTTAGTTTTTAATATTTACCAACACATGTGTAGGTAGTATAACTTACAATGTGTAGGTTATAAGCAAAAATAAAATGTGTTCATTATTTTTCTTTTTGAATTTCATGAAAGATGAATAAATATTAAACTACTATCATTTCCTTTAAATAACATAAAGAAATGTGTGGTTGATAGGAATTCTAATAGTTCTGAAGATGTTTATAAGTTCTCAAATGATCCTAACTCTATGCTATATATATATATAGACTCACACAAGAAGCATATCCTGAGAAAACCACACCTTAGATGGTAAAATTTCAAAAAATTAATCAGAATCATTGTTTTTATAGTTGAAATGGCATTAAACACATGTCAGGTTTTTTAAACATGAAAATTTACACATATACATAAAACATCATAATGTTGTATATGTGTAATAATGTTATTCTAAAAATAGAAATAATAATTTTGATTGGTCTTACCTGGTTTACATACTTACCTTGGTTTAAAAAAGCGTGAGGCAAAGCGTTTCGGTACCAAAATCCGAGGCGCCACGCCTCAAGCGCGAGGCGAGGGCTTCACGTATTCAATGTTGTAAAATTCGCTAGGCGCTAGTCGGGCGGCGAGGTAGGGACTAGGGATTAATCGGATTGGAATTCTCATATATAATTTTTAGTATTATATATAAATACACATATTTTAGAATGTAATTTTAATAAAAAAGTTCAGTTTTATATATAAATATACATATATCGCCGGATTTTCTAAGTTTTTGCCGGAATTTTTGAAAGTCGCCGGAAAAGTCGGCAGAATCCCGTCGGAACTCTACCGGAAAGTCACCGGAATCACCGATTTTTGGCTGATTTTTGGCCGATTAAGACCGCCTAGGTCCAATTTTGACCGATTACCAATTAGGGGCTCCGATTACGTGAAATCGCCAAGGTGAACCTCCGATTGGCGATTAGTCGCCGACTAATCGGCGCCTAGCGCCGATTTTTGCAACACGCACGTATGTGAGGCGCTAAACTAAAAAAAGTAATAAAAATATAAATAATATGTATGTACAACTTAAAAAAACTATAAATACAACCTAAAGAAGCACGAAATCAGTTGTTAAGCCCAATGTACAATAAACCAAGCTTTGTGTACAAGAACTATAACTTCATAAAAAAAAGAAAAGAAAACAAATAAACAAATAAGAAAAAGTTTAGGGGTAAACTTCAACAAAAATTATAATTTCAAGGGTGAAGAATGTAATTTTCTAAAATGAAATAAGAGTTGGGTTAACCCTAAAACTTAAAGCAACATCATCGCCTCCTCTCCTCCTGGCAACTCTCCAACAACAGATTTCTTCCTTAATATTTCCTTCAATGTTATCTCTTGTAAGTCGGATACCTCTCGCTATTGCACCTTTATTTCAACTTCATGTCTTCATCTCATCTACTTGTTCGATTTTACACAAAAGCACATGCCCTAACGCCTAAAAAGAACCAAAAGTGAACTCTTCTCCTGCGAATCACCGAAAATTGACCATCGTCATGAAGCGCCGCCTCGCCTCGCCTAGCGCTCCAAGCCTGGAGCGCCGCTTCAGCCGCTTCATGTATTCTTGCACCTCAACTTAAGTGAGGCGATTTGTCCGGCGCCTCACGCTTTAAGCAGCGTCTCACTGCGCTTTTTTAAACCAAGATACTAACATACTTACATACATACATGTATATATATGCTATTCCAGGTGCTAAAAATCATTATAGATATCAAATGCTATTCTAGGTGTTGCATGCAACCCACTTATATATGTTTTCTTTTGACCAAAAACAAATTTGACAGCTCAGGCCGGTAAGGGTTTAAACCAGCAATTTTCAAGACATATCAACCCAAATCGGTTTCGATTAACCTATCAAACACTTTTTTTCCAAATTTTATAGATATTCAATGTGCTTGACAACAACAAAACTTCTTAAAATATTAATAATTTTTATAATGCAATTAAGAACGTTGTGTGCATTAAAATACAAATCAATGTTACACATTCGACTAAAAGTAATAATTAATTTGATTGAACTGATTACAGATTAACTAAGTAAATTGTCATATATAAGAAACGGAAGAAGCTGTAAATGTACCTGAAGAGCAAGCTGTTCCACTGTGACTGCCGACTGGACACACGCTCGCCACACAAGAGCTTTGCTTCTCTTTGAAAATTCAGAATTTTCAGGGTATAATATACCATCAATCTTCTTTCCCCCACCTAATAAATAATAAGGTCAAATTAATAACGACTACAAATTGGTTCAAATTTGCAATTATGAGTTACAAATGCAAACTACAAAATTACATTAGTTTCTCACACAAACCTTGACGAGCAGCTTTGCAAGCTAAGGAGCAAGGCAAACCCTTCCAATTAAAAAGTTGTCTTGTGAGCCTACCACCCCTCCACCAAAATAGCCCTAGACCACTTGATGCATTTTTAGATGAATGGGGTTCTGGATCCAAACACTTGGATCTTTTCTTTCCGACCACATTTCTTGTTGAGGGCATACGAAGCTTAGATGTCACAACATGAGAAGCGGATCCCACCGTGACCACCGAATCCACAGGTTTTATCCACTCATCCGAAAATGCACGTAACCAAATACTAGACTCTAACTGAGCAAAAGTAGCAAAAATTATAAGTGTATCCAAAACCACATTTTCTAGCCAAAAGTAGCATAAACCATCAACTTTTGATATTTATAATAGTAGCATAAATCATATTCTTCTAAGCACTCATTAATGTAAGCCAAAGATGCTCATTACTGCACAATTAATGCAATGTTAATTTGTCAATCTAAAAAAATCATCTAGAGTATAAATTTGGCACTTGCTTGTAACATTTCAAAACAATGGCAAGTCTTATAATTTAAAAACTTGGTTTGATATATATAGTTTTCCTATAAGATGATTTGAAAAAGGTCAAGTATGGATGACCAAATTCCAGTTCTTTTCCTTATGTAGCACAATGGGTAAGTGGAAATGAGCATCGAATCTATTGTTTGAAATCTTAGCGAAGATAAAAGCAAACAATTATAGCACAAGGAAGCCAGATATGGAGCTCCAAAATACTCAACAAACCATGGGATCTTTCCCATTGTCTAAAATAGAACAATTTATATCTTAAAGCCTTAGGATGTGACCTCTTATTATTTTAATAATTTTTATTTGGTTACGTCACATGATAATTCCGTAAATGTTTATTTATAGCCTACGCAAATTTATTTGCTATAAAAGAAGAGTTCTATCCAGGTTCTTGTTGGAGAGTGTTCTAGCAAAAGCCGGTTGAAACATGGACTTGCTTGCAAAGTTTAAAAGAACGGAATCGAGCCTCGAGGCGTTTTCCTTTCGCCTCACGAGGAAAATAAGCATGATTTATCTAATCACTTACTAGAATAGTTAAAACATCATTATATTGATTAGCTATTTTGCAAACAACTCAACATTTACTTTTAAAAACATCAAGTTGTATGTAGATGTACAAACAAAAATGTTAAGAAACAAAAAGAAAAAAAGCAGAAATAGAAGAAAAGAAAAGTAGAAAGCACACACTAGTTAAAAACAACAAAATAAAAACTCAAGGAACTCTACAGCTAGTAGTCTACACTGCAGCACTTTTGCTGCACTTTCTACACTTCCTGCAGCACTTTTACTGCACTTCTTGCAGCACCCAGTGACTAGTACATTTACTTTTTTTTGTTGCATTATATCATTTGTTCTCCTTCCTTTTACATCCTCCTCATTCCATAAAACAGCTTCGGGCAACCTGCAACTCCGGCAACACAGTGTCCTCGCCACGTGCCAACATTTTCGCCTCAACGCCTCAAATAAAATTTCGCCTCGGCGTTTTTTTTACCGCCTCATCCCTTTGAGGCGTACGTTTCAGATGAACCTCATGAGGCGGCGCCTCATATACGGTTTCTTACCGCTTCGCCTCGAGGCGCGCCTCAAGGCGTACGCCTCAACCGTTTTTTAAAACCATGCTTGCTTGTATCCCAAAAAAGGAAAGTGAGTCCCATTCCTAAGAGTCGGCTAAGGAAGCAAAGTCACACAGTCAGTCTAGCCTCCGACTTCGCAATTTTACGAATTAAGGACTCGACCTTAAAAGAGGGGGAGGGGTCTGAGGAGGGGGAGATGAGATCTCACCACTCCATTCTCAGGGTATGGAGCCACGTCGGTCGTTTGGCAAGGCGTTCTCTTGGAGGCACTACTCCTCAAGGGGCCAAGGTCATGAGCGAAGTCTTTAGTTCATGCTCTACCTTTACTCAATCATAGCCTTCTTGTTTGTAGTCATCAAGTTTCGCAATATGCTTTAAGGAGGGGGGGATACTTCCTAAACCTTATCGGTTGGAGAATGCTAGCTCTTAAACTGTAGGTTCTATGATCACTTAAAGGATTTCTCATTTTAACCTTTTTTATATGTTTTCTCTCTTCTTTCAGGTGTTTTCTCTCTTATGTCGTGTTAATAAAGAATTGAAACTAAAAGTTAAAAGAGATTGATTGATATTTTGACTTTTTAAAACCAAAAGATTGAGGCTTTGTGCTACATAAAATTATAAGCGTGCTTTACCAGCCTACCAGTGTACTTTATAAAACTGGAATCCTATAGAATTTATCTAAAAGACTGAAATTCAAACTTTAATCATCCCAGGATTATATAGTTCATATTACAGAAACTTTCCCCTTCATTTATTATAGATATTAGTCACTACAACAGAAAAGACAAGAAAGGAGCTCATATAAAACCAAGAGGAAGCACAATGGACTATTGAAACAATAACATATAAAAGAATGGGTCATATACCATTTACATCCTCGTTCAACCAGATGCTAGATTAAAAACCAAAAAGGAACCAGCATGTGATGCGGAATATTCAGAAATACTTGCATCATGAACGAAATTGATAATGTATGTTGATATGCTAAATTAAACAACTGTATCAAACCAGTAGGATTCCTTACAAACTAATTTATAAGCTGATAGAACCAGGACAGAAATATATTGATGATGATTTGAGAAAATCAAACAACTAATACATTAAATAAGTTTGAATAATGCTTTATATTGAGAACAATGCTAACTCTCCTAAGTTGCAGACTGCTTTCTTGAGGTAAACCAATCAGTCTATGATGCCTAAACCCTATACCTTACATCAGATCAAGCATAGTAATCAACATATCCTATTCTCCATTTTTAGAGCTACTTTATTAAGAAAATAATATATTTACCTAATTTAACAAATAAACCTAGATGCAAATTTGTATTGGCTTAGGCCCCATGTGTACACCTAATGGGAATAAAAGATTTATCATTGATTTTATACACAATGGTCACTTGAAACTTAAGATAATATTTGGCCAAATAACCAACTTGAAAATCTTACCATGAGCAAGAGATCTTTGACCGGAATAATATCAGACACCTCATAAAAACCTTTACGATAAAGCTTTGGGAAATAAGGATTGAGCCAAGGACCCAACAAAAGACCATGCAACCTATCTTCAATGTACAAAATATGACACATGACATCAATAAGGCGATCATTCCTGTTTATTCTTGAATCAAAACCCAACACTTGGCTTGTATAATTTTCCAAAACATTAGTGTTATTCATGTAGAATAAACAAATCCCATCATCGGTAGGAAATTTGCATGCCAGACACCACCCACATTTTTCTTTCCAAGCATCCATACTTAGATTCTGGATATTTGACCAACAAAAGTCAACAGATATCTTTGTTATGGCTTTCATTTGTATCGAAATCAATTCTTCTAGCGATTTTGTAGCTGCTTGAGTGGAAGTTTTGTTGTCTGGTGGTTTTCGAGTCCATTCTCCAGCCACTGATGAGGCCACTCTAGCAAAACTATAAAAATTCAGGTAACCATTATCTAGTTGTTGTGACATGCCTTTCCTTGTGGCAGTTCTATTAGATATATTATAACCATTATTTGAAGAATGTAGTCCAGTTTTCGAGGCATTCTCAATGCCCATGACACCCTCAAGAGATCCTGCCAAGGATCTCTCCACTTCTTCTGGTCTTTCTGAATCCAGTTTACTTTTTTCTCCATAAAGTTTATTGTACAAATCCCGATGCCTGGTGATGGCATTTGATATATCTCTATAAGGACCATTCAGTAAATTCAATGTGTCGATGAGAGTAGTTAAGTCATTCATGTGATAGTAATGATACGAGGTTTCAGCATCACAAGAATCTGACCTGCAAATTCATCCACGTCTTCAATCAAAGAAACATGAGGTGACTATTGGGACTCATTAGATAAATGGGTTAAGTCAGGTAATCTATTATCACCTAATGGTTCAAATAGGTAAAACAAAACATTAGCTTAAAAGGAAATAAGTCAATGCATGAGACCTACTAAATTATTTCAAAAAAAAAGTCTTTCAGATCAACCAACCCAACCCATACCAAACATATTCCTCTGTTGACCTAAGCCCATTTTAATCCATTACCAAACTTTCCCAACCCATCAATTTGCCCACCCCTAATGGAAAGGAAATCCAAAAAAGGGTTCAGTTTAACAAATTAAAAACAATCGAAATAAGAAAGTAATCACTTCATATTATAACTGAATACAAAGAACTTACACGAGGAGGTAACCGCAACTGCTATAATATAACCTTCCATGTATGTCAACTCCCAATAAATCTGCTCCTCGAATTGATTTCGCCACATTAATATCCAAATTTTTCTTGTCCACTACACACTCTGGACAATACCAATCGCCCTCTGGCAAGAAACCGGTGGCAATACCTACACATTTTGAATGATATGCTGCAGGGCACCCATCACAACATATTAAGTTACCATCCATTTTACAAAGGCAGCATTCATCACTGTTCCAATCTGCAGTTTCATCAATAACCTCCTCACTCATGCATGAACTACTAGAAATAGCCATTGTTGCCTTCCGCTTCTTAGAAGAAATTAGCTTCATATTCACATCAGGGTCCATAACATTAGTAGGATCTCCGATCAGTATCCTCCTATTAAGTTCTGAACTTATAGTTTCAACTTCTATCACATCATCACAAATATACTGCAACATTTTGACCTTCACAAATTCTGGCTGTTTGTGGTAGCCAGTCTTGAACAACTCCAATTGAGCAAGATCAAAACCAGGTTTCATTAGTAGGTACCCGGCCATAAAAATGGGCCATGTAATCAAGTCCAGCAGATCCCAGTTAAGATCCCTACATTTTGTATGCTACATGAATAAATAAACAGAAGAACTCATATAACAAATAACAAAAAAAAATTAGAGGTGGCAAGATGCGCAGGTGGGTAGAAAAGGTTTGGGTTAAGCATTTCGGAGGTTGTGGATATTAAAACTATATCTTGGGGACTATCAGCCCATTCGACTGATTCCCCTTGAAGCCAATTTTTTTATTTGAACTGATTCAGATAAAAAACAACCCAGAACATTCATAATTAATTGGGTTCAAAGTGCCACCTCCAAGAAAAGTTGTGTAAAAAATACGATGCATACCTTAGGCAATTAGTAGCTGATGTTAAACCCTCACTTGATTGGAATTCTAAAAGCTTCCTTAATGTTCGTAGAAGAGAAACGTGAATAGAATCAATCAATAAACTAGGAGACTTGCTTCTAAGTGATGCCACAAAATCCCCCAGCTCAAATGGACTTAAAAACAATATTGTACTAAATGACCTTAGAAAAGCATAAACAGAGAAAAGGTCGATCACTGGAAGGCCATCTAAATTCAAATTTCCTGTTGATGGTGGTAACTCCAGCATTGGATGAACAATACTAGGTTCTTCAGATTCTTTACATCCAGAAGTTGTAGGCTGGTCTTCTGAAACAGCACTTATAACCGGAGATGAACTGGACAGCAACGCACATGCACCATCATCATAATCAGCATCAACTTTTTTAGCATGATCATTAGCAGACAACTTAGCTTGTCTTCTAGCACTCCTTCTTAACACACTTTCTGCAGCAGTTTTCGGAGAATCTGAAATTTTTCTTCTCTTTCTACCTCTTCTTCCTCCTGTGTTTGTTTGCCCTGAATTTTCATGATGTTCAAGAACTGGCAACACTTGAGCAACGGAACTCATATCCGTCTGATTTTTTGAACAATTCTGATTTCCCAACACTCCTGGACTTTCTGTTGCAACGTCACCAGATTCCTCCAAATGAGAAGCGTTCAGGGGAGCATCTTCACCAGAGTTCTCTCCCTTCCCATACCCACCGAGATCAACATCTTGATTCTTATTTTCATCACCATATACGTCCATATTCATGTCAAGACACTGCTCTTCCTTAACAGGATAATCCACCAAATCTTTCCCTTTGGGTTCCAAATCATTCTCTTCAATCAACTCCAAATTCAAATCAATCCCATCATCATTTACCTTTCCACCGTTATCCAAATCATGCACCCCAGGGTTTAAATCCAAACCATCATCGTTAGAGTTCCGATTATCACAACAAATACTAACATCCTTGTTATTGTTACTACTACTAAAGTCCAAATTCTTAGTCAAAGTATCAACAGGTACCAATCCCCCTTGAACAGAATCCAAATTACCATCATCAGCTGCAACTACATTACCAATCGAAGAAGAAAGATCATTTTCATTACCTGAATCAAGAAGCCTACGCCTCTTCTTAGGTCTTCCCCCAACCCTAGATGGCTTAGAAACCAGCAGAGATGGAGAAACTCCATCTACGTCAACAAGAGCAGTCAACTCCGACAAATCAATTTCTTCAGAATCACCATCCTCGTAGCCGATCTCGAAGAATCCCGATGAGGAATCGTATGATTTCACAACTCCAGAGAAAATCCCAAATCCTTCGAATTCTTTCCTCACAGTTCTCCCCACAAACTCCATTTCTTCAAAGAATTAACCCTCATAGGTTCATAAAAACCTAGCGGAGCACGATTCCAGCTTTCCTTCTGATTACAATTACAACAACAATTGACGAATATGAAAGGTTTAGGTTTGCTCTCTAGAAATGCATGAGTCTGTTGAATTTTGTGTGTAAATCGGAAAGGGTAGATGAGGGTGTTGGGGAAATCGCGATTTGGTTTCTCGAGTCGAATGCGGTCAACAACACCACTGCAGCCTTTCCCTTTTTCATTTTAATCAAATCATTATATTATGGTTTCAAAATGAAAATCAACGGGTAAACTACACATGCTTACTCCCTCAACTTAAAACTCTAATTTTCTTTTCTAGCTAACGACCACGAACATTTTGTCTTGTCTTGTCGTTCTTGGTTTTTTATCGATAAGAACATCTTGTCTTGTCTTGTCTTGGTTTTAAAAAGCAAGAAGCGCACCGCACCGAGCTGATATGGTCAAAAACCAAAGTGTATGGCTTTTCGTACACCATCCGCAATTCTAAGGCTCAAAATAGGTGGCTCAAAATAGGTAGGCTCATAGTGGTTGCAAAACAAGAACGATGTCGCGTCAAACTTTAACCCTTTTAATATTATTAAAGCAAGGATGTACATAACATCACACCCAAATGCCTCAAATGAACAATTGTTCATTATCACAAACAAATTAAATCATGGCAACAGTCCTAACGACATGAACACATCATCATCAACATGTGACAATCACAAATACCAACAACAAACCCGCTATAAAAAATTCCTGATGAACCCTTATTGACGTAGGTAGAAATAGCAGCAATCAAAC
>BJCM01000940.1:0-12000 GCA_018326385.1 Flaveria bidentis | reverse complement strand
ATATATATATATATATAATTATAAAATATATATATATAATTATATATGTATATATATTAAATATAATTATAAAAATACAAAAAAAAGTTGTGAATGTTCTTTGATACTAAAGTTTGTTTTAAAGAAAACCATCAAAACGATCATTTTGTTCAAAGAAGTTACGAAAATTAACACTTAACTTTTTGTCCTCTTAAAACTATACATGTCCATCGGAAGGCAATAGGACTATGACAAATATCCCTAGACAACTTTTTTTAAATGAAAAACTGTTAGTAACATCAAATTAGTAAATATTTGTTAATATAAGGGTTTGAATCTTATACCTTTAAAAAAACAAAACCTCTCATCTTCCTTTAACCACTAGACAAAAAATTATTGGCAATATTCCTTGACAGCTAAGATGGCGGAGTTGTAACCACGAAAGCAATTACTGCGGTGAAACCAAATCTAAAGCCAATTATATAACGCCACGTGTGGAATTAGTGGCTAGCCATTTGCCGCAACAAGACGACTACGATTCAATCGTCTAAGTTGTACCCCTTAACACCAATATACATGTACATTTCAGCTAGTACTTAGTTGTCCCTAAAATGTACGTAGACCACATCCAAAGGCAATTATATAATGCCATGTGTGGGATTGGCATCTACCAGTTTTGTTGATTGTTTTTTTAACGATGGATTTACTCTACTTCTAAATTACATCAATATACATTATGTCTGGGTTTGAACTAAAAATCTTCAATCTAAGAGGCAAGAGTCTCTACCAAATAAGCTAGTAGTTTTGCTGCTACAAGTTTCGCCAATGAGTTACACAAGGTTCATGATTATTTATTATATGCTAGTTTTTTCTCATATCGTAGAATATATATGTACAAACTACGTTCTATATGGTCACATTGAAAAGCATGATATTGATGAGGTCTCGTAATTTTTCTAAACCGCTTCAGTATTAAAGATATGTAAACATCAACTAGCAAAAGACTTAATACACCGGAAAATGACGTACAAGCGTTGTAACGCCAATTAGACTCGCTATTGAAAGAGGTTCTTCTCGTGACTGGACTATTCATTAAGAAGAGAGATCTACATATAAGAGTAGAGATTTTAGATGACTTTTTAAAGCCTTCCTCTAGTTCAAAGGGGAGATGAGAGGTTTTATCTCTCTTGGAGGTTCAAGGTTTAAACCTTAACAGTGGTAAATTATTACTAACTAGGTATTACTAATTTCTAACAAGTAACCAGCCGTTAAAAAAAAACTTTCCGCTCATGTATTTGTACTAATAGACTATTGAACAGTTTTTTCCACGTGGCACATGCTCCTCCAAATCTTGTCAGTATTTTTCTGAAGTGTAGTATTCTCTGAAGTGTAGTATTCTCTGAAGTGTAGTATTCTCGCCAGATCATGTCTTTGACCGTATACGTCCGTAACCTTTTGGAGGCATTACCCCTGTAGTTATGTATTATTGTAATTTGTATAAAATGTTACGATACTCTACACACAGAAGCGATATCGAACATCACTTATTGTCATTTCTCAATTGATGATACTTCATTTAGCTACTTAATAAGATAAGATCTATAGAAAGATCAAATAACGGAAGGCGGAAGGTCGATTAGGAAAGGAGCTTTTCAAATCAAAGAATCCATTGATTGCAAAATGACGCTATAGAGCTTGATTCCCTATAATAGAAGTGGAGGGGTTGCATGCTATTCCCATATCAATCGATGAAAGAGAAAGAAATAGGATGAAATTTCCCTGCCGCATTCGATACAAAGAAAGTCTTTGCCTAGCTAGTAAGAAGATAAGGAAAAGTGCTAAGCCTAAGTTGGTGGAGCGTTGCTTTGAAGGCGATCTACAGGGGCCTTAGTTATTTAATTTACTCTTTCAATTAATGAGAGAAAATGCTTTAGTAGATTAGCGATTTCCCTGTTCTAGCGCAAGATGCAAAGAGAAGCACGAGCGAAGCGGTCTGGATAAACATGCAATGCCCCCTATCGGGTCTTCAATTAGGGCTGATCTCCTCAATGCATCTGTTGTTCAATCATCTGCTGATGATGGTCTTGTTGTCACATACGGTCTTCTGTTGGCAATCGAATCAACTCTTATTGCTCGAGTAGACGGTCTTCTTGGTGAGTGAATCATCTTCATCCTACAATAAATAAAGACATTTACACCACCTATTAAAGGTCAGGTCCCTAAAGCTATAGTGTTATTCCCTGTGACTATTAGTCGATTTAACTTAAAGACACAACACTTACTATTTTGTTATCTTTATACATTTAACTACCTTTTAATATAATAAATATAATAATATGTATTACATAGTTATTCATTAAATTGTATAGTGTTACTATATCCACAAATAAAAGACTTTCAGACTTCATGAAACAAACTTGTTCTCGTTTATCATACAAGCTTAACTTACACTTGAACAAGTTCTAAAACTCATAAATTCTAGCTCATAACAAACTAGCATCTAATAGCTTGGCTCATTCACACTACTAATTTGACCGGTTGGAAAAGTTATTAAGCAACATGTATGCTAAACAAGGAGTGTTGTCTTGTTTCTCAACAATTTTATTTATCGTGCACTTGCATTTGAATCATTACAAAACTAAACTCGAAATTTAATGAACACTTAGACAAATGAATCTACTTTTGCAAATTTGATAAACATACACTTCCCAAATGTTTTTTTTTTTTTTTGAAACTTCTTTATTACATCTGTTCTCCCTTATTTGTTTGTCCAAAAAGCAACTGATTATTGAATAAGCAAATGAAAAAGAAAATAATTTACCTCTCTATACATTATAACACAAAGGGTAGTTTCAGTATATTTTAAATACACAATCATAAACTGTAGAAGTAATTTCTAAGGTGATCAAATGTTATATATTGATTTAAGTAGAAGTAAAAAATCTTTAAGAGTACAAAGATTTGCTTTTCCATTCTTCATAAAAGAGCGGGTAATTTAGGTATTTTTCGCCATAACTAAAACTGCTAATATCATTATAGAGAAGATGAGCTTACTTGCAATACAAGTCTCAGCAGGATACCAAATTTAGCATTTCACCCGTGGTTTCTGTTGAATTGTTATCAATAGTGGATTCTAAATCGGCTAATGAATCAGTTTTGGGGGCCAAAACGCCGACGGCTTCAGCTTGATCAGCAAACAAGGCTTTTGAAAGAGGTGACCGACAAATTTCTTTATATACCTCATAACAAGCAGCACCTGTAAGACCACCTTCTAGAAGGTCTGAGAACGGGTGCAGAACATAAATCGGATCGTTCTTCTTCTTCTCCATAGTTGATTTTAGTTCCAAAAAATCAGAAACTAATTCTGGTTTGCTAAACTGAACAAACACAGCAGTCTTATCCAAATGGAAGATGGATGTAACGGAAGTCAACCCAAAAACTTTGGTCAAAGCATCTTTTATCTCCCTTGCTTTGAGTTTAGACGAGAATCCCCAAATCAAGATGATATTTGGAAACAGGATCTTCAATTGTTGGTTCTTGAAACCATTAAATGCAGAAGTTTCGGTTCTGGTTTGACCAGTTTTTAAGTCAACTATATCCCCACTAGACCAGCTGAGGTACAGAAGATTCATATAACTTTGAAGCTTATCTTCTTTCATCAACATTGAGTGAGAGGTAAAATCAATACCAAGATGATTGCATGCTTGGGCAAAAATACAGCCTGTCATGAAAGCATCATAACCAGCTTCATGTTTAGCTCCAGAGTTCCAATTTGATGACCTGGAAATTGAGCTCAGTATATTATTGTCACAAAAAAATAAAAATATAAATTATCATTAAGATATATAGACAAGCATATGGTTGTAAATGAGCCTAGCCGTTTGCGAGCTACTCCAAAGTCCGACCGGATCGCTAAAAGCTCAAACTGAGTCGAGTTTGAACAAGCTCAAACCCAAGCTCCAGCTTGTTGTTCTAACAAACCACCACCCAAGCCAAGTTTTATATACCAAACAACTAGCCTATATTTATTAAAATATTATAGTTTTAATTAATATAATAAATAAATAGCACAATAAATATTATTATAAATATAATTATGATAAAAATAATTAAATATATAGTGTTGTAATAATAGAATATAAATAATATAATTAAAAACTAATAAATAATAAACGAGCCATGCTCAAGCTTGAACTTTTCTCACAAGCCATGCTCACTTGCTCAGGCTTTGGATATAAAGCTCAAGCCTAGCTCGTTTACACCCTAGACAACGCATACCTCATATCATCGACTTGAACCTCTACTGCAACAGAACTATTATGAGCAGAACCAAAACTACCAACGCCAGAAGAAATATGTGGACACAGAATTGCAAAAGCTTTGGCGAGTGACGTGCTACTTTTCTTCATTTTTAATTGTAGTACGTTATTTGTATTCAGGAGGATCTTTGTGTCGATTACAAACGGGAAGTTTTTTTGAACTAGTGGTACATATTCCTCAAGATTCAAAGGAAGAGGGCCCACGAACTTTCTACATATATGTGCAATATCTGTTTCATATAAACAGAAAATAAGTGGTAGAGAAACCAAATCATCGTATTAGAATAAGAAGGGTCTAGAATATTCTTACCAAGAAAACAGTTATGTCCAACAATCAACTTCTTTTCAGAGGAAAGAAGGTCGATCACATGGCGGAAGCCAATGGCAGCTTCAATCTTCTTTTCTGCTTCCTTGATATGGTTTTCTTTAACCTCTTTCTGCATAAGGTGGTACATATTTTATTATATTAAGATGAATATACCCCTAAAACTTGAATAATATCAAGTTTACCCATCGAGTCAGAATATAGAATATATCTGTTATCATATCTTGACATCTATACCCTCCCGTTATGCAAGTATTTAGATTATGAGTTTGAATTGTAATGAGAAAGTGTATAATAGACATAATGTAGATTGTATTTAGTAAAAATGAATTAAAAGTTAAACTTTTAGTGTTTCAATGTTCGATATTAATTTCTTTTTGTTGGGTAATTATGATATCATGCAAGTTTTAAGAGATATATATGAAATTCCACTTTAAATTTCTACATT
Organism: Flaveria bidentis; assembly: GCA_018326385.1. Taxonomy (NCBI): domain Eukaryota; kingdom Viridiplantae; phylum Streptophyta; class Magnoliopsida; order Asterales; family Asteraceae; genus Flaveria; species Flaveria bidentis. The sequence continues at coordinate 6,929 of BJCM01000940.1, read as the reverse complement.
TGAAAATTAAAAGAAACAAGATTCTAAAATCCACATGTTTTATAACTATTTGTTCTTACCATAAGCAAATCTAAGTCCCTTCTGGAGTTGGTGTAGACGATAATTTGTTGAGAGGATGAACCATTATTCACACGGATGTAAGCTAAATCTTTGAAGCTCTTTTCTACAACCTGCAGAATACCAACATTAAGTATTCTCTCTGAATGCAAAAAACCACAACACTTTTTTTCTGAAAGTACCAAAAAGAATTCCATCATTTTTCATGATAAATACATTTGCATTATAATCATTATTATTAATAAATTCATGAAACTGGTGATATTCTACTGCTTTGTCATCATTAGTGGTATATTTATTTGCAAATAGTCAAAATGAACTCCTTAAACCACACACCAAAACAAATGTTTCAAGATTTCATGATACTGATTAGTAATTGCAATACATTTACAAGTTAATTCAAATGGAGAATCATAAACATGAAAACAGACCAAATAAATCAATGACAAATCAAGAAAAGGTAGTGCTTGTGCGGTGCAAGCACTTAAATCAATAAAAACCAAACAAATAAATTAAAATATGAGAGGCAGGTCTGAACAACATGTATAATAGAAGTTGAAATTCTAGAACTTAATAGCCATCACTTATTCACCTTTGTATCCATTTAAATATGCTTTATAGAAAGAGAAAAGTTTATAAAGGACCAAAAAAACCTGTGTACATTCTATATTTTCTGGGATAATTCTTATAAGTATTGTATTATAAGTATTATTACTCGTCTTATAGATAAGAATTAGTATTCCTTGTTTAAAATTAAATTAAAGGTGTGACATAGGATGCTAGTATACGTCCAAAACAATACAAAAGTATAAAAAAAATTCTGTAGGGTTTTAATTAAATGCACACTGGTTATCAAAAGCTGACAGTACATCTTACAAATTCAACTATCTCTACAGTTCCTAACAGAAGACACAGTTATTATGATTAGGAAACATGCCTAAATTAGTATATATATAAAAAAACATTACCGACTTAATCAACCTTAGTTGGCGGGAGGTGAATCCATTCAACTTGATGGATGGGCGCGTCCTATAGAAAATAGTCTGAAACTGATCAATTGAGTCATTAGGATTTTCTAAGGTCCTGTTGGATCCTGCATTTCTAGTCTGCAACAGGTTATCAAGCCATTCACTGATCTTGTTCCTCATTCTCTCCACAAAAAGAATATCTGCCATTCTAACAAGTGGAACGTCTTTATATTCTCTAGCTGTGCTTGGTGACTCTGATGGCTCATCTTCATGTGCTGTATATAACTTTAACCTGATATCATCTTCTTGTGCTCTGGATAAATAAGATATTCCTGAATTTATCCAAAGTCGTAAAAGCTCAAAAAGGAGATGCGGATAAACTATCACAATGGGCAGTAAAACTGTGCCATCTAATAATAATAAATGCTGATGCTCTTCAACAATGTTCTAGAAAATGTTAAAATACAGGTGCTCAAGTGGTCTTCGTGCACTTAATCACCCAAGTGTGGATTAAATGTAAGCCATTCACCCAAGAAGGTAAATTTTAGAATATGTAAACATATAAAGTTTGACACTTATCTAGATGACTATATAACTAGTTTTTGTTCCCTTATAACTCTGAATGGATACAAAAATTCCTTACAATTTAGTGAAGTCAATTTCCTTGGCAATCAAATTAAGTAACCCTACATAATCTTAAGCAGGGATTTGTAGGGAATTTTTCTGATCAACAAAATTGTAGATTCACGATTTCACGCACAAAGCTCGTCTTTTAACTAGACATAGAAGTTCCATGAATCACTAAGAGAAAATAGTCGCAATCAAAAACTGGAATTGAATATATCTATCTCATTCTATGTGTCTTTCAGGAGACCCACATGATGAAAACGAAAAGTAACATGTAGCAAAAAGAGTGAGCTTATGAACTGCCAGCTGCACCAATTTGTCATCATATCAATTTATCTCAAGTCTCACTGTTTTTAAACATCTGGGCATTGCAGATCATATACCATTATGAACAGTTGAAACCGAATATAATGTCAAATATATGTTATAAAACATGTTGTGAGTTGTGACTTGTGACATTACCCTCGCTCTACAGTCGGTTTGCTTTTTAGATCTGGGAATCAACGAGTGAACTAGTGAAGAAGATTGCACAAATCTATTAGGTCCTATTATTGATAATTTGATATAACGAATGATATTCCAGATCAGATGGTCCATATAATCAGTTCTAGGAAAAACAGATTCCTTTTCAGCCTTGCAAGCCACAGATATTCAGGTAACAGGCACATTCCCCACAAGTAAGATCAAAAAACTATATGTATCTACAGACAAGAGTTCACCCTTAAACATTATAATAGATGAAAAACAGCATAGTACTAATAATCTAATGGATAGAGTACCTTCTTTTATACACACGTTAAAATCAAACTGGTACTTTGCCAAGAAATCAATTGAGGAAGTCTGGCACAGGAACTCATAAGAAGTGTCATCACCTCCAATTTCTTGCCTTGGAAATATGTAAAAGTTGTGCCTGACACAAGAACAAAGAATCAGGCTACATACTCCAGATTCTTGTTATTCCCTTACAGAAACATTGTCTATAAGATATTTATTAAAAGATGGAAATTTGAAGGTAGATCAAAATACTAACGGGTGGGCAATAAAGGAATGCTTTGTTGGGTCCCACCTAAAGGGGCAAACTCCAAACTGAACAACAGCAAACTTCTCAGCAGAATCCTTCACCTTGAGATATCGAATATCAAATCTATCAAACTCAAAGGACTCCCTCCATGGGGAGCTTGTGACTCCCGTCATTTCCAAGTCAATTGACACAAAATCTGAGTCTCTGACGTGTCGCCGTAGGTCAGCCAGAGACGAATCAAAGTTGGATTTAGTGACATTCTTGATAGCAAAACTTGAAGAATCAGTGGAGAAGGCAGCGCAAGAACGATCGTAAAACGGAACCAAGGTTAGCGTTCTGGAGAACGCCCTAACCAGCAAATGTTGCTTCATATCAACATATACTCTTTCACAGTCTCTGACACTTCTTCATGGCCCCAACTCTGGGAAGCTCAGAGAAGCAGCAGATCAAATTAGTGTTTGTGAAGGTGCCAAGTGATCTGCTAACAGATCAAATTCATAAATCATGCAAAAATAACAAACTAAAATTCATGACAAATAAAGTCAAATTACAAAGAAAAAATAGAACTAAACTAAACTACAGAAACTAACAGGATAAAGTCAAATTATTACATTACAAACCTAATTCTAAATAAGACAGAAACGATCAAACAATGTTACTAATGATCACAACTATTACGACAACCACACAACAATTCTTTCGATGTGCTCAATCATGGACTATCGATCATCAATTTTCCATAGAAATGAAACTAGAACAAACATCTGAACAAAAACAACAACAAGCAGCTAAATAGAGACGAATTAAGAGAGAAGTATGCGTACTGATAATTTACAAACAGAAACGACTAAATTTAAGAAAATGTGAGGTATATTAGCGATTGTGAATAGAGCACCGACAGTAGCATTAATTGAATGAATATAGAAGCACATGAATTATACCTGACCACCGAGAGCCGCCGGAGGAGAGGCGATGGTGAACGGAGAGTGTGTGATGTGAAGGTGGGGGAGATGGGAACGCTAGAGCCGTGGTGAATGGCTAGGGTTTATACGTTGCGTGTGTTGATATTTGGTTTGTTTGCTTACACTTTGTTTGTTGATAAAAGGGTTTTAGTAGTTTTAGCACAGTCGGTTAGATATTTGACTTGCTTCTATCCGGTTAAAATAGTTGACCTGCTCAGTCGGTTAGATATTTTGGCCGGTGAGCGTGTTTATTTCTTATCATTTCGCGTAACTAACTCATGTATATTTTTCTCCATACCTCGTCAACTTTGCAACACTCTCTTACTTGGTCAACCTCTTTCGAACGAGACATGCGAATCAAAAAGACCCTAACTTTCTCATCTTTAAACATGAGTTTACACTACAAAAAAATTATATTTTTTCCAATAAATATTTTTTTATTTTTTTCAATAAATAATATTTTTATATTTTTATCATTATTTTTTTTCTCCTACACTCACACCACTTTTCAAAAACTATTAAAAAGTTTAGAAAATGGTATCGTGTTTACACATATATAAAAAATGGTACAACCATAATAAATTTTCATTTACAATGATTCATTTTTATATAGGAAACCTAATGTGAATGTTTTAACTTTAATAAATATTAAAATAAATAACTTACACAAAGTGTTTGAGGTTGGTTAAATTATGTTTTTCATTCCAGATTTTAAAAAATTACAACTTTGGTTCAATAGTTCGCCGGCTTATAACTTTTTTGCACTTTAAAATGGATAAACGTTAACTTTCTCCATTAAATAGTTACAAAATAAAAAGCATCCCTTACCAATTAAATAAATAGCAATAAAAATAATATTCTTATAGTTTTTCATTATTATTATTTTGTTTTTCACATAAATTTTTGTCTTCATAAGATACTTCTTTATGGCGGTTAAACTCAAGGGTGTGCTTGTCCCAATCACCACATGTGTGATAACTTTGTTTTAACCGGGGTTTAATCCGAGAGGGTGTTTTCTCTAAGCTTTTTAATTTATTTTACGCGATTTGTTATATATTTAACTACGTTTTGTTTTTTATTTTACTTAAAACCATATTTCGATTTGGGATCAGAGGAATTGAACTCGAAAGAGTTGTTAACTCAATATCATCATCATTATTAAAACCAATATCTTACTTTTGAACATTTCGGTTAAAAAATTTTACCAATAAAAACTTGTTTTTTCTCTTTTAAAATTTTAACTTTATAACAAATAACACAATAAGATTACAAATTACACTTAGAAATAACACAATTCAAATACCTAATTTTAATATTAAATCTTTAATTCATGTTTTAAATCCTTACTTTAAATACCTAATTATATAAACTCTAAATATTAGAAATTGAACCACATAACCATAACACTTAAATATTAGAGATTGAACGACATTAATCCTAAATTTTTAATTTCATAGTGCAATAAAAAAACACTAGAAATGTTACCTTTAAGTGGGTAGATAATTAGTTAAAGATCACATGTGAGTAGTGGCAAGAGTCGCCGCAGCAGGATGCAGTTTGGCGGTGGTCAACCTGACGGTCAGCTATGGGGGCGTGAGGTGATTGACATTGTGGGTGAATGATGGCTGAATGGTTGTGGCCTAGGAAAATGACAAATGGTCTATGAGGGCATGGAACGATGGATGGTGTTTTTTTTATTTTAAGTTATATATTTGATTGAGTTATAAGTATCTAGCCTAATTAGTTACATTTTTTAAGTTGTTTATTGTTTTTTGGGATTATTTTTATTTTGGGCTTATTATTTATTATTGTATTGGATTATTGTGTATTTTGGGTTTATTTAGTTATTTATGTTTTTATAAACTGTAATGTTTTTATATAATATAAGATTATCTTTTACAATATTTTTAACTTTCAATAAAGTGTTGAGTTTAAAATAATTATGGGGTAACGTAATATTTTCTTAAGGATAACGTAAAACCGTAAATACACTAACCGTAAAAAATTAAGGGGTAGCAAATAAATCCACACTTGAGTAAAGATGTCATGTAACTATAGATTTGCAGTGTAAAGAAAAAAAACTGAGCTTTTAAAGGTATAATAATGCCAATTAAATACTTCAACTAATGAAATTCAAACTCTTTAAAGACTTCAAGGAACGTTTAAACCTTAAGATAATGCCCTAACCCCTGTTTGTTCGTTCTCCTATACTATACGTTCACTGTTACGAGTAATACATCGTATATTCGTATCTCATTTATCGATCTCATCATTGCTGTTGTTAGTAGTTCTTCATCGTTCTCAACATCGTTGTTACTACAAAGGTTCGGTTGCTATCTCAATTTCTACTTCGAATGTTCCTGTTTGGTAGTAAATTAGCTTCAAAAGCTGTTTGATTTCTACATTTTTGTTTGTTTCCCTTTAATCGTGAGCATCTTCATCTTGAAATTTATCGACACTTATGATTCACATTCTGTTGCTGATCTTAATTTGGTGATGTACCCTCTCTGTTAGCAACCTTACAAGCTTAATTTGTTCACTTATTACCCATATATAGGTGACAAATTTCCCAATTCTATATTTTAGTTGAAGCATATGTTTCACAATCATTCACTGTTTATTCTGTTTTGGTAAAAAAAGATCATTGGTAAGTCCTTTTCTGTCGTTGTTCAAGGGTGACTGCGACATTCGGTATTGATGTTATTGATATTGTTCAAAAAATTCCCTTTTGTTGGTATCTTTCACTGTTTTCTTAGGGTTGCAATATTCACATTTGGGGAAAGTTTAATCTTTGAAAAATCGATTATCAAGATAGGTTTAAAAGTTGTAATTATCCTTGATTTATCTTATCTTGTTTTGATTCTAAAGCCACAGCAATTACTTTTCAAATATGGTAATTTGGGAAAAGGGCTTTTGTTCTCAGATTTTTAAGTTTTTTTCTGTTTATGCTTCTTCAAATAAATAAATAGAAGCTGATTAACAAAAGGCATTGCTGGAAATATGTTGTTCCTGTGTTTGATTTGTTGAAAAATGTTCCCTTTATCTGCCACCGTTCACCTTTAATCTAAACATTTTCTATGATTCTATTGATCTTGATTCCTTATGACATTACCATGTTATTGAGTATGCAACCACTGAAATCAATCATTTGTTATTGTATAAATTCATCACAAGAGTTTACTGCAGTTTAATTGAATTGGTTATACTGCAGCCACTCTATATGCCATAAAAGAGTTTGTTTGCTTTGTTTCCAGTTTGTTGCAGTTATAGTCAATCAGGATTTGATGATTTCTC
>BJCM01000935.1:0-10191 GCA_018326385.1 Flaveria bidentis | reverse complement strand
GTCGGTGGTTGTTCGGTGGTCACGCAAGGAGGGTGGGTAGGGTGGTGGCTGTCGGTGGTCGTGCAAAGAGGGTGGGTGGGGTGGATCTGCTGGGGTTGTTAACAAAGATAATGGATCAGCTTTGTTTAATTTCAGGTTTGGGTCAGCTACTTGGACCCGGTCAGTAGGAAACAAAATGCATATCAAACGGGCTGACTCATTGACCGAGTCAGCCAGTTAGTCGGGTCAGCCCGGTCAGCCGCAATCAAACACCCCCTAACTCATAAAACTAACTTCCAGAAAAAGAATCAAGTCAATTGGGTATAAATTGATGGAGTTATGGCCTCCCAAAGTCGACTTAAGTAATCTACCAAAATGATCGGTTTTGACACTTCGTTTTAAAATCGAATTTTGAAAGCCCAAAACTTACTGAAAAATTGTGTATTTATTATGGTTGGAAATATAACTCTTTAAAATTAACTTTAGGCTCAAAAATCGTCCAATTTGGTTTTTTTGACCAAGATATAGTCCTTTAAATATCAACTCAAGTTTCTGTTCGAACTTGCTTTACAAGTCAAACCATTTTTAAACATCTTTTTGATATAAACAAGTAGTGCACTAGTTTCTTGGATGTTAGATAACTTAACCACATATATGTACTTATAATTTCATTATATTATACATATTAAATCATTGCTTAAGTGTAAGTGAATGGATACCTTGATGTTTGCGAGAGACGAAGCTTGAACAAAGAGGGTACGTGTGATGTACACTTGTTGTGATCTCTTAGGAAACTTGGTTGCTCCCTTTTGTGATCCAAGCAAGGGAAAAAGAGAAATGGATATGGCTGATTGTAAGTTAAAAGGAATAGAAGGAGTAGTACAATTTGATTGTAACTCAAGGTGGGGTATATATAACAAGTTTGAAATTAATTGAATGGGGGTAAGGTAGAAGAATGATGATGAGATTGCATGCTCTTTGATGTTCATGGCTGGAAGGTGGCCACAAAAGGCCCCCTTGATCTAGTTTCTAACTTTGTAATTAATTGTTTCAAGTCATCATGTTGATTGGTATGGCATGAGCAATAATTTTGTTGAGATTTTGAAGGAAGTGGTTGATTTTGGGGTAAAGATGATGATGATGATGAGATATGTATGAGTATATACATAAAATAGTTGTTGATTTTTAGTTGGAATTTGATATTTATATTGCATCAGTATTTGTGATATACGTTTGACATTATTGATACCTATCGTTAATTAAATCACTAGTGCTTAATAGTTCAATGAAACGCCGTAAAGTATTAAGACGTAATACATATTAATGCTTTAAAACTTATTTTGATTCACATAAAATGGTTCGAGATGCGGTTATCCTAATTTGATTATTGTTATATCATAGGATCATTTATTAGTTTATTCCTTAAACTAAGTTAAGTAGGTATCGTTTAAAATAATAGAATAATAAAATATAACGGATTTTTCAGAAATGTTATAGTTTGTAATTCTGAAAAAACATCTCAAATGAGAGTGCCCAGAGAGGAAAAAGAATAAGAAGTTTGAGTCCAGTTCATCTAAGAACCAAGGTGGAGGATCTCCTGAGGGTTCTACGGATGGTTATGAAAGTGCAGATGTCTTGGCAATCATTAAAGGAGGGTCAAAATCTGTCTGGATAATGGACTCCGGATGTTCTTATCATATGACTCCTGATAGAACTCTATTCAAGGAACTGAAGTATTAGGATTTTGGAATAGTAAAGTTGGGAGATAATAGAGTATGTTCAATTCAAGGGCATGGTGTTATGGGGATGAAATTATCAAATGCTATAGAACTAGAATTGAAAGGAGTAAGGTATATTCCCCAGTTGACTAAGAATCTTATCTCTTTAGGCACCTTTGAAAGTGTTGGATGTTCAGTTAATCTGAAAGGTGGTAAAGCCAGAGTTATAAGGGGGTCTATAGTGGTGATGTCAGGCACTAGAAAAGATAACAACATCTATGCGTTGGATGGTCAAGCTTCTCAAGGAGTTGTGGCAGCTGTTAAGTCAACTAGAATAACTCAGGCTATGTTGTGGCATAAACAACTAGGTCACATAAGTAACAAAGGCCTGGTAGAGTTGAGGAAACAACAAGTGATCAATGGATTGCAAGAATATTACTTTGGTTGTTGTGAGCATTGTGTTAGGGGTAAGTCATACAAGGTCAGGTTCAAGAAGGGAGTTTACTCTACTCAAGGTATCTTAGACTATATTCATGCTGATTGGTGGGGGCTTTCAAGGCGTGTATCACTAGGAGGAGGTCTGTATTTATTGTCTATAATTGATGATTTCTCAAGAAGGGTTTAGGTGTACATTCTTAAAGGTAAGCATGAAACCTTTGAGAAGTTTAAGGAATGGAAAATGCTAGTTGAAACCCAAACATGCAAGAAAGTTAAAAAGTTAAGAACTAACAATGGGCTAGAGTTTTGTAACAATGAGTTTAATTAATTCTGTAAGGCAAATCGAATATCTAAGCATCTGTCAGTTCTAAGAACTCATTAAGAGAATGGGTTGGCTGAAAGAATAAATAAAACCCTTTTAGATAAAGTGAGATACATGTTGCGTGAATCAGGTATGCCTAAGAAGTGCTAGGCTGAGGCTCTATCTACTGCAACTATTTAGTGAAAAATCACCATGTATAGCCATTGAAAATAAAGTACCTATGGAGAAATGGTCAGGGTTTAAAACCAAGTATGATAATTTGAAAGTATTTGGTTCTCTAGTATATGTTCATGTCAGTCAAGGGAAACTAGATCCTACAGCTCACAAAAATGTAATGTTAGGATATCCTGAGGGTGTAAAAGGGTACATGTTATGGAAGATGGATGGTAATATGTCCAAGATTAATATGAGTAGAAGTGTGGTCTTCAAAGAAGATACAATGTACAAGAACATTATGAGTGGCAATGGTGATGACCATAGTGATTCGTTTGAGGTGGAGCCACACGTTAAGGTGGAGGTGGAGCCTATGGTAAGAGGTGAAAGTTCTTTAGGTAATTCTCTAGGTGAGGATATACCCTGTGATGTAGCCAGGGGTATAGTCTAGCTAGAGAGAGACCTAGAAGGCAAATTAATCTACCTGCTAGATATAGAACTAATAAAGATATTTCAGCATTTGTTTTATAGTGACTGAACAAGAGTGCACTCAAGAGCCATTGACTTATAGTGAAGCTATGTCTTCAGTAGATAAAGATAAGTGGGTCACCGCTATGAAGGATGAAATGTCATCATTATACAAGACCAAAGCCTGGGTTCTAGTTGATAAGCCTAAAGGTCAAAGACTGATGGATTGTAAGCGTCTCTTTAAAATCAAGGAGGCAATGCCAAGTGAGTCACCTAGGTATAAGGCCAGATTGGTGGCCAGGGGTTTTACTCAGGTGGCTAGTGTTAGACTACAATGAGATTTTTCTCATGTAGTCAAACATTCCCTAATAATTTAGCTTTAACAACATGTTATGATCTTGAGCTAGAACAGTTATATGTAAAGACAACTTTTTTGCATGGTATACTTTAAGAACAAATCTATATGAAGCAACCTTAAGGTTTTGAAGTTGAGGGGAAAGAGAATAAGGTGTGTTTGTTGTAGAGATCTCTATATGGGTTAAAGCAATCACCTAGGCAGTGGTATAGAAGGTTTGATGAGTATGTTGTCACTTATGGTTTTTGTAGAAGCAGTTATGATAGTTGTGTTTACTTCAAGAATTGTAAAAATGGTGAGATCTTATATCTACATTTATATGTAGATGATATGTTGTTGGCTTGTAAAGAAAAGGCTGAAATTCAAGCAACCAAGGATCTATTGATGCTTGAATTTGACATGAAAGAGCTGGGCAGTGCTAAAAGATCTTAGGAATGGAAATTGTCAGGGATAGAGAACTTGGGGTGTTGAAACTGAGTCAAAGGTTTTGTCTAGTTATGGTATGGAACGTAGCAAACCAGTGATGACTCCTTTAGTACAATATTTTAAACTATCATCAGTTGATAGTCCTAGCACTGATGAAGAGTTAGCTTATATGGTAGATATTCCCTATGCTTAAGTTGTGGGGAGTTTAATGTACCTCATGGTCTGTACTAGACCAGATATTAGGTATGTTGTCAGTGTTATAAGTAGGTACTTAGCTAATCCTGGTAAAGCTCATTGGAGTGCTTTTAAATGGGTGTTAAGATATCTAAATAGGATAAGAGATGTTGGGTTAATATTTGATAAAAGTTTTGCAGTTGAAAGTAGTGTTATTGGGTATGTTGATTCAGATTTTGCAAAAGATTTGGATAGAGGCAGGTCAATTACTGGTTATGCTTTTACTTTATTTGGAAGCATAGTTAGTTGGAGAGCAGTTCTACAACATGTAGTTGCTTTGTCATCAACTGAAGCATAATTTGTGGCATTAACTGAAGCTCTTAAGAAAGGTTTGTGGTTGAAGGTATTCATTACCGAATTTGGTGTTAATCTAGATGATGTGAAAGTTTTATGTGATAATAGAGGCGCTATACAGCTGGCAAAACATCAAGTCTTTCATGAACGGTCCAAGCATATTAATGTGAAGTTATATTTTATAAGAGATATTATGAACTCCAAGCAGGTTAATGTGCTAGAAGTTGATACTTTGGATAATGTTGCAGATATGCTTACCAAAGCCTTATCTGGTCCAAAGTTTGAGTATTGCTTAGAGAAATTGAACATAGGTTGACTTGTGCTAAAGGTGGAGATTGTTGAGTTTTAGTTTGTGATCAACAAGTCAACAATAGTCTCTTATGTAGTTTGAGGTTAATAGTATAACTTTTGATAATATGGGGGGTTAAATGAGTTTTTCCTTAAAATTAGTTAAATAGTTTGTTAAGGAGTTAGTTGAAGGATTTATTCTGAAGGCATCTTCCGAATGCTTCCGAAGGCATCTTCCGAATCTCCTATAAATACTCTATAATTCTTTCTAGTTGTAGTATGTTCTTTCAATATTAGTGAGATTCTTGAATTCATTGTTCATCCTTTTAGTTTCTTGTATATTTGTGATTAACAAATTTTAAAATAAAAATTTTCAATCACTATAGAGACGGCCTTAAAAAATACTCGTTAAATCGATTTGCAATGTACTAATGAAGTCAAGTTGATTAAACATGAAGTTGATGAGGAATGGGTAGGGGAATAATGACAAGAGCTAAGCAACTCAACACATTCACAACTCATTATTCTATATGTATAACTACGATTTATATAGACTTTGTTTTGTAACTATGATTTTGTTACAATAAATGACAAACAATACCTACTTTTATTAATATTCAATTTAATGGTTTTTGTATCTATAGATAAATGTATGAGAGTTTGTGATGTTAAAGTAAAATATTTTGATATCCGCTATTTAAAATATACAAGAGTTTTAGCAATGGAGCGGGTGCATAATAGAGAAAATTTATGTACAAAGGTAAATGGATATTATGAAAATAACCAAAGAAAATATGTAAAGAAAACAATAACGTATCATATGAAACAAATACAACAGACATAATGCATTAAAAGATATATCAATATCAAAAAATTAACAATACGTGCAATCTGCAGGTACGTAGTACCCAAAGCCAATACAAAATAATAAGGAGCCACTAACATACACATAGGGTTAGAGACATATGTGTCGAATATGAGATGAGGCAAGCCTACACAAATAAATGCTACTTATACCACCATAAAAGATATTTACAATGAGGCTAATGTACCTTCTCAAATGAGAGATGTGCTCTCGACTCAATGTCATGGTTGATTGGTTGGTGTCACGTTATTAATAGTTAAAATTAAGACAAGTCATTGTAGCGATGAGCATGGATTAAAAGGCCAGTCATGTTCAAGTAACACCGTTTAAGAAGAGGAAGATATTGCAAAATTTAACTTATACTGATATCAATAATCAAAACTCATTTCATATTTAATTGCTCAAATTGTTACAATAGTTCGAATAGATACAAAACGTTAAATTCATTTGTACAAGTGTCTTTTCCACGAAAGATAAGTACCATAGTATTAATATGAATTATGTAACTTACTATTTATATAACTTTCTACTATTAAAATATGACCATTTTCTTCGAGCGATAGTAGACTTACTACCTAGTAAACATCAACAACATCTTTGTTATAAGTTATGTTATACATTAACTAAATTTTTAATAAATTACTTATGACTAATATAATAATTAATTATTTTCTCAAGTAATTAAAGAAGACGACGACATTAATAATAATTATTTGTTAATTATGATGGTTTAAATATACTGTCACTATAGAAGGCGTTAGTAAAAGTAGCAATCAAGGAGTTGTTAGATATAATGATTCCTTTTCAAACAAGTTATTGACTCTTGTTCACTTAACTCAAAACATTTAGTTATTTTTTTTCATCCAAAATATCTACCGAAGAAAATACCTATTTATGAATCATATATAAGTTTTACTCTACGTACTATTTAGACTCAATATGTTAATAATTATAAAATATAATATAATTTTAATTTTTTCAAAAAATTAAATGTGGACGCATAAACATATAGAAAATAAAAAGGTTAAGTACCAACATTAACTTTTTATGCATGGTTAGATACACGCGTAAGTTTAATTTTGTTTTTCATGTTTATTACACTTAAAAATAAATTTGTTTGATAAAGTTATGATAAATGTAAACTTGGGGAGTTAACTCTGATCATTATAGACATTAAACTTTCTTTCTTCTGTAGTTTGTTATATGGGGATTGGAGTAAAATAAGATGGCGGTATATACTGTTCAAAACCACATATACCAAATAAATGAAACGAAACATTTCCCATATATTATTTACCAAAAAAAAATAACATTTGATTGATACTTGGTTTTATTTTTTGATATAATCATATCTTGTGGATTAGTATGTTTTATATTTTATCTTATGCCAAATAAGTCGTAATTCATTTGTAACTTTATTGACATTATATAAACAATAAGAATTAAAGAAAACCAATACTAATATAACCTCGATCATCAATATTATATTGAATGCACCTTATGTATGTACGTTCAACTCCAAGTAGTTATGTGCTATATTGTTTTCTTATTATGAGAGACACTACACTTGCCCCAATAGCTTTTTGAAACTTTTTAAGTACGATGGGAAGAGGTTTGCTTATAATATTGGATTAATATATGTAATTAATTAATGTCCAATTTCAAAGCAAGTTTGAATTCATTAAGTTATGTGTAGTTGGTTGCTTGTGGGAGGAAGTTCTTAACTACCTCATTGCTTATATACTCCTATAAGTTTCTTATGTCACCCGTTTTCCCACTTAGACATTTGCTTCTTATGACTCTTTTTGAAAAATATAAAAAGTACAAATCTTAGAAAATAACATGATACTCGTGGAACGTAGTGATATATGTAAAGTCATGAGAAACAAATAGATAGCGATGATATCAGTTCTTCTTATCTTATATATTAGCCAAGGTGATGAATCGATAATAGTGATATGCTTGGGTCATAGGGTGTGGTGAAAAAGCAAATGGGGCTAGGTGTAAGGGCATAGTTGTATTAGCCTTTTTTTTTTTTAATTTGATAACGGTGATATATACACTCGATATATGTATTCATTATTAGTAACTTAATGATATAATTTTATATGAGACAATCATTTAGACTTTTTGTTGTGACATGTCTTGTATATGTTTGTTATGACTTGAATTTGTATTTCATTTCGTCTTTGACAGGCTAGCAAGCCTCTTGTTGGGATCCCAGAGGTGCGACATTGAGAGAATGATGGCATGACACCATCGGTGATGGTGGATAACATCTCGATCCAAACATTATTGTCTTGGTCAAACAAGATTGGAGGATATTAATCAGCAACTTTATGAAAATTTGTTTCTTGTTATATTATATCTATATTAAATGATTATTTTTTTGATAAATTCAACTTAAATTACCTCTATAATATAAACCATTAATCATATTTTCAGTTGAATGGTTAAATTGATATGCTATGAGTTTAGTTGGAGGAGCAAAAGAGCAAAAGAGGAAATCCTATTAAATAAATAAACCATAATTTCATAAAGTTATTCTTTGTAATTTAAGTTTTGTATTATTATATTTTAAATACACTATTGCTTATAGTTGTGTAACATCGCAGAACTCACACATGCATTAATGTTTTATTAGAATAAGTGAATAACCGTTCCTTCATACATACTTATGAGGTGAATAGTCGGTCAATGGGGACAGTTGTCCGACTTATGTCAACACATTTTTTATTATTTATGATTGTGATTACTTGTCAAGTGGACATATTATTTATCCTTCTCTTTACTATAACATATTAAAAAAAGGTAAATTTAGAAACTTCAAATATAACGGGGATCTCCGGATTGGTGACTATATTTTAAACAAACGTTCATCATTTGTAATACGATCTTTAAATGTATGGTTAGTTGGTGGCAGCAATTTGGAAAATGATAGTGTTGTGGTGGCTAATCCAGATAATAATTAATTATTACAATCATTTTTTACAATCTCATCTCATCATACAAAACAACGATATTAATTTGTATCGGTCAACTTTCTAACCAATACTTGTCCACTACATTAATAATATTTTAATATCTACCTACTTTAATAAAAAAATATCTTAAATAACACATCACAGCAACACAATTAATCTTACTAAAATTTTTCCGCCTATATCTCCTATAAAATAATTACTTTAATTACTAATAATATTATTTAACATCTTTTTTAGATTTAATAAATAAAAAAAATCTATTTATTAATTTTTTTCCTAAATAAAAATTTTTATTATAAAGTAATACATTTTTCTAAATTAAGCATAAAACTTTTTTAAAATCCAAAAAATATTTCAAAATTGGTATTCTTAAAAAGTCATTTTTTTAAATACAAAAAATAATCAAATTTGAGAGTTATAATAGGAAACTTTTTAAAAATAATATTTTTATACGATTTGTTTTATAAATTTTTTTATTATGTTAATATTTTATTTATACAACCCGTATAATACAAGAGTTTATTAAAACTAGTTATTAGATAAAAGGTTAATTAAAGTTGCTTGATTTAAAAACACCAATGTATACAAGAACACCTGAAATACTTATTTTAAAATATAATTTAAATTAGTTTATTAACACACGTAAAGCGAAATATGAATATTCAATTAAATATAAAAAATACTTGAAGTATCGTATACATGATGGGAAAACAAACATGAGTCAATATATTATATTTCATACTTTTGAATATATGTAATATTAAGACCTCACATGTGATGGGAGCATAGAACTGTGAAAAAAACTAATGAGTGAAGGCAAGAAAATCTAAATAGGCACCTTATAATTGATAACATAAAAAAATTATATAAAAAAACCGTCACAAATCCGTTCGTGGCAACAAGTGTGTTGAAAATATTTGGAATTTTATAATATAAATTTACTTTGTAAAGTTGATAAATACATGCAGTCATAACTCATAACAAAAAACCAAACATTTAAAATATAAACATTGATAAAATATCAGCACATATAAATTTATATTTAATAAAAATAATGTTTTAAAACATGGTGGAGGAAAAAAATGCATTATATAATATAAAATCTTGAATAAACATTCACAACTTATGCATTGATGACTTGTAAATTATGATCCACAATTTTGTTTTAAATAAAATTTACACACAAACATAGATAAAAATAGACACATCCAACACTATATTTATAATTTTATAAACATCAAATTTTAAAATTCATTAGAGAAAGAAGAGTTAATTATGCAAATGATCCCTATGGTTTATTGAAAATAACAGGTTTGGGTACTAAGGGTTTTTTGTAACGGGTAAGGGTATTGTGTTTTCAATTAGTAACAAGTTAAGGTATTAACATTAACGGACGCTAACTTTTCAGTTAAATCTAAGGGCATTTTCGTCTTTTTACCTTACAGGGACTGTTTATGTCATTTAATACATAAAAAGGATGGTTTGTGTACTTATTTATGTCAATTTAGGGTTATATATATATAAATATATATATAAACGTGTGTATATATAAATGCACAAAACAACCCCACCAGCCCAACTCCCACCGCCGGCCCCACCACCAGCCACCACCAGCCACCACCCGCAGCCCCCACCGCCAGCCCCAACCGCCGGCTCCCGCACCCAAT
>BJCM01000934.1:0-10897 GCA_018326385.1 Flaveria bidentis | reverse complement strand
CTAACATATTACTTACCCTGGTGCACAAGTAAGATATACAACGTATAAAGTCTTCTTCATACACTTTTAAATAAAATAATATAAACTTCAACAACAAAAATTTAATGTCAGGAAACATTGATAGTGGATATAAAAATATATATAAAAAGATCTCATCCCATCTTGTTATTAAAAGAAAGTAATATGAAAGCAAATGTTTATAAAGAAGTTTCTAAACCAAATTCTTTTTTTAGCTATATGGCTAACTATGGACGTTCAAGGTTCAAAAGGAACATATTATAAGAAAGAATCACTCTTTATAGTCTAAGTCGATTTTATAAAATAGATTCGAATAACCAAATTTGTCATAGAGGCAGTATGTTCTTTGTCAACCTCTTCGGAATTCGTTGGATCGTGAGACTTAGGCAGCTCATCGGACGCCAAAAGACCAAAATTATCTTGCTAGGTAAGGGTTCACGTGATATCATGTAAACCTTTTTCTAGTATTATCCTTACATACATGATAATATAATATTCCAAAGTACCTTTAAATTAAAACAAGTTTGAACGATTATTTCATACGAAGTATTATATTTATTTCTTCATCTTAAGTACGAAGAGTCAAAGACCAAAAAAAACATCGCATTCTACATTTTCATTATCATCAAAAGTAATTAGTTTTACATGTATAATGTTCTAGCAATGAAAAGAAAACAGAAATATAAATAAGCATATAAGGTTTAGTGAATTGAAGCCAACTTCCATATCTTGATTGTGCCATCATCACTTGCAGAAGCAAGAAGTCTGTTTTCCTGCAAATAAACATTCGCATTTCATGATATTGCCTTTCATAACTTTTTAAAACTAGGAAAAAAGAATGATAAAAAAAAGATAAAAGTTGTTTTTAGGTGTAAATCCAGTCATCTATGGTCAAACAGTCAACGCCTACTATAACTCATAAACCGATTTTTCGGGATAACTATGAGAACTCGTTATGAAAGATTTACAGGCCCGACAATACCCTACTAATTAATGGGACAAGGTAAAGCCCGTAGGTTAAAAGTGATCCGGTTTCAAATCTGAGATCCGCTTAGCTTGGAAACCAAATTTGTACACCATCAAAAGGTCAAAATCAAGTTTTCCCTTTATACAGCTTATATGATTTAAGCGTTTTTTTTTTTTTTATTTAACAGATAAGCACTTTTAAGTGTTCGGTTGAAGAAAGTGTTTACGCTTATCTGCTAATCTGCTTATTTCAAAAGAGAATTTCATACTCTTCTGATGGATCCAAAATTACAAATTTATCCTAATGAAATAAGTTGTTTACAATAACCACATTATCTGCAACTGATCATATAAGCATAAGCAGCAAAATCCAAAACACCCCCAGCCCCCTAAATAGTGTTTATACTTACAACCGAGTTGGGTTTACCAAGTAAACAGATGCTTGTTTTATTTGATTTATTGAATGATTTTACATTTATTTAAAAAGTAAACACAAACAAGAAGAAGACACGTCATAAGTTAAAATTTTTAAAACTAAAACATAAAAAAGATTACCGTTGGGCTCCATCTTACAGTGTTTATGTCCATATCATGAGCCTTTTCTTTCTTAAGAAGCAGTTTGTATTTAGGTCCATCAACCTGCAGAAACAAACAATACTCTTGCATTATAAATGCTACAAAAAACCCGAATTTACCAAACCAGTAGACTGAATAAAGTTAAAATTAGAAAACCAGCTAAAAAACACTTGAAAGAATACAAAATATAATTTTTTTCTTAAATATTTTCTACAACCATCACATTCAATATATTTTCTTAACTTCTTTACATATTTTTGTTTTAACAACTAGTTCGTAAACAAGGCATCTTTAACAACGTAAACTTTTAAGCAGTAAGTCTTATATATTTAATCATTTAATAAAACTTTCACACAGGGCAGATTGTGCTGCTATATTATTAAATATTTATAGTATTGCCCTTGTTCCCTACCGAATGATCATCAGACTCAATAAACAAGCATATAGCATCATCAGCTGCTCCAGTAGCTATTATACCTTCTCTGTAATATTCAAATGTTAGATGAATAAAACATCAATATAAATTTTTAGATATAAACACAAATTAACATGACAACCTTGACCAATGGACTGAAAAAATTGTTCGGTCATGATAACCAGATAAAGTGCAAAGGTGACTCCTGCAAAAAACAAAAAGAAAAGTTAACGCACGGGTATTTTCTGTACTTAAAGTAAACATTTCATGAAAATTCAAGTAAAATGGGATTGCCCTCACCAAGATGCACTAGTATCACCAGTTTGTAATCTTGCAATGTCCACTCCCCACACCTTAATGGTGACATCATCACTGCAAATTAACTCATGAAATTTTCAGTTATTTACAAAATTATTTTATCAGAAACTATGCTAACAAATAACACAAAAAATAAAATTGATACCGACTAGCAGTGACAATTTTGACCCGTTACCCAACCCACATGATCCAACCATAATTCCACCTCTATCATAAGAGCCCACCATACCTGCAAGTAACCATTTTTTCTCCAGCAGCATTAAAAGACAAAGCCCACACTGTAGATGAATGTCCACTGGTATGCATAACAGGGATTTATTAGTTTATAATACAGCAGTCGATATATTAAGAAGAAAACAAGAAATTAATTAAAAAATGAAATTAAATGGAAAATTCAGATATATAGAAAAGGCTTCAGGTAGTACCAATTAGACTCGCTTAAAGTCTGAACACAACGCCAATCATCACTATCACCATCCTCTGCCCAAACCTGCAAAAATGTAATTAAAATTCAATGTAAAAATAATTGACCAAATTTATGAAATTCGGTTAACACTGTGAGCAGAATGATTGCTTCATTGTTAATAACTCTATTAATAAAAAATATAATTGTTGTGATCATAAAAGAAATTAAAAAAAAAACTAAACCATAGTCCTTTTTGGTCAAGTATAAATATTATATTCTTATGTAATAAAAAATGTCTCAAACAATCCAACAAGATTGTTACAGTTGATTATCTAGACTCTGATTATTCAATATCACAATCAGTTTTAAAACCCATACAATGAAGAGGGTGCATTACCTTTATGGTGTTATCATAGCTACAAGAAAATAAAACATCAGCCGTTGGATGCCATTGGACCATTTTAACATCTTGTGTATGTCCTTGCAGCACAGAAACACAATCAAACTCGTTCCCGGGTAAAACTTCCCATATCCAAACACATTTATCTCTGCTGCAGGTTGCAAGTAGTGAACCAGATGCATTCCATGATACACTTTTTACTTCATTTTCATGACCCTGTACATGTGGCACTTAATTCAAATGCCTGAAAGACATAAATGGCAATTTTGATCCATTTTAGGTAGATAACCACACGGGTTGATTTGAGTTATGCTAACAATCACCCAACGTGTATTCACTATACATTAAATCTCCTAAATTGTTTAGTTACACAAATTGGATTATTATTGCAATATAATAGAATCATACATTCGTAATTAAACATTAATTGGTTATAAACAATCATGAAAAGAAAAGGACAAAAGTGTCCAAAGGTTTTGCCTGACCGGAACCAATTTGACCCCTTACCCAATCCTCCCACCCCTCGCATTTATCAACCTATACTACAATATACCTCACTTACCAGGAATTGAAAACAGTCTACATACAGATAACTGCAAAAGGAAGTTATCAAATAACAATAAAGAAAATCATAAATCAAGAAATACCTCTAAGGTGGCTACACATTCAAATTCATTCCCATTCTGTTCCAAAATAGCAGTGGTGGCATCAAAACTAGCAGTCGCCAACTTTTCACCAGATGGTGACCACGCGCATGATCTAACTGTCCGAGTATGAATCTCTTCTAATACTTCCTGAACAAGATCAAAGATTTACTAACTTATAACACATATCAAAACCTTGTGTACAGCTTCAAACCTCAGACTGCTCAATCTACACACACATATGCTACTCACTCGTAAACACAACACACAAATCATCACTCATCCAAGTACACCATACTATAAATCCACATCACATAAAATTTCCAATTACATTGGCTAGAAACATACATTAGTCATTTAACATTAGAAACACAAAAACTGAACACTTTTACCTACACCGAAATATACATATCCTATAAAACACTGATATGATCCGATTTCATGATCAACCCGACCCGTGAAGAATTCAACCCCATTCATTCTTACGCATGTTTCTCGCATTAACTTCAGATTTTATTAATCGTTTAGTTTGACATTAAGTTAGTGGTTTAGTAGAGCTCCGACGTTAAGTTAGTGACGCATTGCTGCTTTTCATTTGTAAGATCAGAATAAGTCTCGAATGTTCCAGTGAGAAATGTAGAAGAAAATTGATTTCTCTCTATTAAGTCTCAAATTGGAGATTATTAACGCCAAATCATCAAAATTAGATCTCCAGTTAACAAGTTGTGATTGTTCAATTAAACTAAACCCTAATTTTATTTAAAAAGAAGAAATGGGACTAACCAAGCAATCGAATGAAGTAGAGGAAGGGGTCCGTTGTTGCCAGATTCTCACAGTCTTATCGCCGCCGCATGAGGCAAGTACGGCGGGTCTACCGGCGGCTCCGGTGGCCGGATTCCAAGCGAGACCCCAAACCCTATCTGTGTGACCTTCTAGTCTTTGAACTTCGGTAAGTTGCAACCCTTCTTCTTCGATAGAAGTCATGATTGAACGCCGGAAAACGGTGTTTCAGGTGACGGAAGGTGAACGGAAGTGTGATCGGAGGTGACGGTCGTTGATCGGAAGTTTTGTTGACCGCCGGAGGTCGTGACTGCAGGGGGTGTGGTTGGCCCGTGGGTTTTGTCGTCAAAGTTATTTAGCAAACATGTTTATTGGTTGTAAATAACTTTTAATAAAAGTAACCTATTAAGAGAAAATATTTGGGATTGTTTAATGAAAACTTCTTTTAATTTTTAAAAAGAAAATAAGTTAAAAGAGGTAGAAAATGTGTTTGAAAAGAAATGAAGATGTGAGAATTAGAAGTTTTTGAAAGGATAAAAATTTTAACTTTCTAAAACTTCATTTAAAAAATCAAAAGAAGGTGTAAATAAGTAATCCCAAACATAACCTAAAATATGATTTTTTAAAAATAGTTTTTAAAAAGTTGTTTGTATTAATCTATAAATTAAAAGTTTGTAAAATGACTAATATGATCATAATAATAAAAATGACTAGAGTTAAAAAGAGACAGTAAAATAATATAATAGGAAATTAAACTAAAATAATTTTTTTAAAAATTAAAAAACTTTTCAAAACATACTTTTTTACCCTATAAGTTCTTTGTATTAAAAAACTTTATACTTCATTTTTTTATAATTTATGTTTTTAGTTTCTTGAAAAAATCTATTTTATAATTTAAAAATTAAATAAATAACCATGTCCATTTAATATATCACAAAGTGGTTAACTTTCATTATATAAATGACATATTTAAATCTTAGATGACACCTAGCTAGACATTATAAAAAAATATCATGACATTTAGCCATTTTCGTTAAAATTAATTTTGAAACCATATATATTAACATAATGATAGGAGCATCTTGTTATGTTTGACGTTCAAACCGTTTAACTTTATCCAAGTGGATTTCTCAATAAATGATGTACCAAAATGTTACCCAATTCCTACCCATGTATAGTGGTTGAAGCCATTTTTTGAATTACAGTTGTTAGGTACAACTTACTAGTCATTTTATGACTTTTTAATGTAAAACTTTACCCACTTAGTTAGTATAAAAATATATTGAACGTATTAGTTGATCACACCACTTGAAAAGTGAATCAAATGCAAAAAAAATATATATATATTGTTAAGATTCCTCCACCGAACTTAATGCTACCAGGGTGCCAACTAACAATAGAAACCCAGAAGTATGAAGCAATTATGATTTGTAGATGGGTGGTGTCGTGACGATATGGATTTAAATTTACCTTGCTTGACTGGTTCCACCCCAACCCAAAATCGGCTCCTAAGAAACCGGTTTGAATTAGAACCGCTTCTGATTGGATCCACTCTTGACTTCTCTATCCAAAAGAGAGATTGCTCTCCCACCAAGACCTCGACTCCAAACAAAAAAAGGGAGACCAAAATCATTACAAGTAAAACTATGTAATATATTCACCCTTTCTATAAATTTCTAATCCATCAACCAGGCTATATGTTATCTTCGAATCTCTTATCCCACTCGTATTTATCGTAGTCTTGTTCAGATACGTCTTTACTGGTTGTATACACGATGTGATTTTGGCCAATCACAGTCTTTTTGGACATGTCTCGAGCGCTACGAATCTGTAAAGATCATACAGTAATTGAGTCAAATAATGAAGATTAATAGCAGGTCAAAATATTTCAACATGAAAAATGATAGGTGAGCAGCAACAACTAAACAGAACAGAGACAGGTAACAAATGGGCCGGTCAAGTTGGGTAATGGGTTAAGACTTGGAATGGTGATTCCAGACACAACCAAAAACACTACATGAATGGAACACGTAAATAAACATCTATTCGGTTGTCAAATCTAACTTGTTAATAAACAGATCGTGTTACGGTTGACCTGTTCAGTTTAATAAACAGGTTGAATCATCAACCCGTTTATCTAAAAGATCGACCTGCCAATCTGTTTACGATTTGTTTAATCCATTTATTACAACCCTCTAACCTGTTTAGCACGTTTAAAACTTGATTACATACCACCAACACGTCAAACCTTTTGGCATCTCATTAATTCAAAGACAACAAGTTACACCACAAAAACGCTTCATACATACCTTTCGCTTGAGGTCGATATCTGGCGATTCAAGTGCTTGTGCGTGGAGCTCTCGAGCTTGGTTCCTTTTATCTATTTCAACATTTCTTTTTTGAATAAAAAGCCACCGGGCCAAAGGAATACCAAAAAAAGAGGCAGCATACACCTATGAAATTAATCATATGTTAATTTAAAAACAAACATGCCTAGTAAATCTCATTCGTAACTAATAGTAGGGTCTTAGGAGAGTAGGATGAGGGCAAATGTTACCCTCTGGCTCCAAAAACCCGTTCGAGTGCAGGAAAGTTAATATCACACAAATTTAACTACAAAGCTGAAATAGTCGCAGGCAGAAAAGGGTCCAAAAATAGTTGTAATCTAACTGTCACAAAACTAAATAAATTTTTTTTTGTAAGTACATTAAAAGTAAAGTAACTATTTTTTTGTTTAGGAAAGGCTGGATTGACCCATCAACACTATGAGTACAAAAAATCTATAATAAAATAATGATTCACCATTTTTTATTAAATTAGGAGATTGTAAACAATTATTCAACTTTTTCTTTAAATAAGAATAATCAGGACATGGTAACCACCTAGAGTAAGTTTAGGGAGACTTTTAAACCATTTGACTGATTTCCACTTAAAAAAATATTAATAATAATTATTATAACAGGTTCTCATGGTTACCAAATACAAATTAAACAAAAAATCACACATTTGACGACTTGACCCCTTTAATAATATACATAATCCAAATTGACCAGTTTCACATATAAGGATTGAAACTGCCCCCACATACCTGAAGAAGAGGGAGTATTTTATACACAAACAAAATGAACGGGGGTGTTGGTCCAACAAATTTTGTAGTCCTTCAAAAAAAAAGTCACATAAAAGAAGTTAGAAAATTAAAGAGAGATAATTATGAATGTGTATATAAAAAAAGATTTATTACTTCAACAGGGCGGTAAGAACAATCACCCCAAACAGATTAAACCCGCCCAAACCAACAATCAGGGCCCTCTCTTCATCGTCAGTTTTACTGCATGGTGAGCAACATCATTTGTCAAAATGGAAAAAAAGGTAAATAGAAACAAAATATTAAAGGTTGCTGTTTTGAGTTTTGACCCTGTTACTTATGAAAATGTCGATCTCGGTTGTGTTTTATCTCAAATGAGTAAAGTATGCTACAAGGGTCAAACGAAGTGGAAACTTAAAAGTACCCGAAGTCAGATTATAATGCATACAAGTATACAATTATATAATACAAAACCTCCTAAAACATTTTTATTCCAATACCAAGATAACTTTTGTAATAATTTACTACCAAAATATTTACATAATAAATAAGAGGGGAGGGGGATTACGGGTCAACCCAACCTGCCCGTCTCAGCAGGTAAAAGAACAAAGTTATTAAGACCTGAATTCCCATTTGTTTTCCAAGAAGAACTTATCAGGCCCTCCAAGGCATTCCTTAAACTTTTTCTCCAGTTCCTTTATACTCATTTTTGAAGCAGCTGTACGTTGAAGTGATGGAAACCGATACAAGATATTCCCCTGGATGAGATTTTGAAAAAGAAAATAGATATTTTTTAAAACGTAATACTGATATTAGTTTAAGGTGGCAATTTTGACAAATTACTACTAAATTGAATGATTCGGGTTACAATTGACCTCTAAAGGGCTGCACAGGTAAAACTTGAAAATTTAGGTTAAAATAAAACGGGTTAAATGGGCCAATCAGTTAGTACAAGACCTCCTAAACCATTTTCTTCACATTGAAATTACATTTGACACAGTAAATATTTATTCAAAAAGTGAAAATAAAAATGTTTCACATCAAGCCAAACAAACATGTTTCGACTCGTCCCCGACCTGCCTATTTTTTCACCTCTACTATACTTGATAGATACACAGACAAAACTGCTGGACAAAAGATATACTATTTATAATTTATTTAATAATTATGCATGAAGTTCTCTTTATTCCAGATACATGATTATTCATCTAGAAAGATACCTCTTTATCCACTTGTGGTTCACCATCAAAATGCAGAAGAACAGGTAATATGTGTGAGTCATCATCCTGCAGTAAGATAGAACTATAAGCATTTTTAGAAAGAGAAAAAAAAGAGAGAAAACGGTTCAACAAAGATGACACTTATGTCACAAAAATAAGAAGGAAACTGGATTAACTTTGCATATAAAATTAACAAAGTTAACTACAGCGTTATAAGCTTGCAAACTTCACACGCGAAGCAGAAATTAATCAAGCATGAATAAATGGGATAAATTATTGAAGTCAACAGAAAGGGTGAAAGTCCAAATGGATAACCAAGTAAGTGAAGAGCACCAGAATCATTTTATTACATGACACGTCAGCAAACTTTATTATCCTCGCAATATGTAAAAGGGCTAAATAATTATGTGCAATTATGTTTTCAAAAGCACACTCAGGCACAGCAAAGCGCAAGCAAAACACCTAGTGGGTGTGGCAGTCCAGGTGCGATTCCAGCCACATTCCCAGATTCCAGCGAGAATCCAGCCAAATCCTTCAAATTAAGGCAAAATTCTGAAATTTACAGCCAAACTAGTCTGAAATGTCTACAAATGTCCTAGAACCAGCCTAAACTAGCCCTGAACAAGCTTAAAACATTTCTAAAACCCTTAAAATTGGTAACTTTATATTGTGAGCATAGCTTAAAAAAGCACTCGCTTTTTAAATCCTTGGCCTAGGCCCCAGGCTCACCCTCTACGCCTTGCGCCTTTGAGAACATAGTGTAAAATATGGACTTCACCTTTTCTTTATTCAGAAATCATGGCGGTCACCCTTCTATATGCAATAGATCGCTACATTAAGATAACTCAAAAAGAATGTTGGCCCTAAACTATTAAAAAAGGCCTTTGCGGGTTATTTGCATCTCTAACAGGTTACAAAAATTAACTTAAAATGAATTGGGGGTAACTTCGTAAAATAGTAACCAACTTTCAAAAGTGTTCCAATTAGGTCAATCACCTTCCATGTTTTATTTAAATTATAAGTTTTAACATGTTGTTAAGCATGTTTTACTTTTTGTTTCAACTAGAAAATATTGTTTTCTTTTTTTATGTTGACGTGGGTGGCGTGAAATTTAGGTACTTTTTTATTTTATAATATAATCATGTTTGTTTTAAATTTTTTATATAAAATTCACATATTGAAATTCCAACCCCCACGTCTTCTCCTCCATTACTTTCTTGACATAAGAAAATTCGATGATGACTATTTGATACTTTAGTGGTCTAATTTGGGGAAAATATGCATGAGTGACCAAATTGTAACACTTTTGAAACTTAATTATTGTTCTGTGATATTTTCTCAATAAATTGGGTCCAAGAGATTGAAAGTCACACGAACTGTAGTTTATATATTAAAAAAAGACTTCCTGTATAATCATGTTTCAGAAAATTATACTATTATTTAAGCATGTAATCTACCTTACACACAAATTAATCATACAATTATAAATCTATAAAGAAATATGTTTCGCGTCAACCCACTCCATCCAACCTGAGCCGACCCACACATTCTGCCACCTCTTATCATATAATATGTTAAGTTCCATGGTGTCCATCATAGTATCACACAAAAGTTCCTTCTTAAGTATATTGTTGTTGCTTAATATTCATCATTCAGCCTATCATAGTATCACACAGAAGTTCCTTCTAAAGTATATTGTTGTTTAATATACATCATTCAGCCTAATAAAATTGTCATACTGATGGGATATTGAAAATTGAGTGACGAGAGGGGAGAGGAACACACGAATATGAAGATGCACAAATTAGGGATATAAGAGAAAACTTTACTATTCAATGGTGACAAAAGGAATTACAGATACTCCAGAGCCTTGCTCTCTCTCCACACACAACAGTGGGAGCCACACAAACCTTAACCAACTCACGCATAACCCATTCTTCTTTATTTCGACTATATATAATAACTAATCCCTAACAGATCTTTAGCCACTTTGATAGTTTACATTCTTACCCCTCCTAGAATAAACTAATAACTCTTTAGAAGACCCCCTATTTAGAGGATTTGCATCA
>BJCM01000933.1:0-12127 GCA_018326385.1 Flaveria bidentis | reverse complement strand
ATGATGTTGATAACTTTATTACGTCATATTCCATTGTTTATCTTTTTCTAACTTCTACATATTTCAACTCAAAATATTATTCTTCAAGTATCTTAAACATGAAGTTTTTGAAGCCATCTTCAAGCTCTCTGTTATCTAGATTCCTAACTTTTTCAAACAACTAAGATAAATTCTAGATTTCTAACCTAATTAAACACCTTTAAATAAACAACTAAGAAAACTAACCTATTTTGAAGGAGGCGGAGGCGCGAGTCGCGACCAACGGTGAAGCAGTAGATGGCAGACCAGCAATGAAGAAGGCAGAGGTGCGGCCGACCAGCACAAGACTGGCGGTCCGACGGAGCAGCAGACCAGCAATGAAGGAGGGGGGGCTGCAGCAGGCTAGCAGAAGATGCCGTTCGAATAGGGGTGGTGGGGGAAATTGGGGGCTAGGGTTGTAATTTTACACAAATAAAGAAGGAAAAAAAAATGCTTCAAACTGCAGCTTACAAGGCTCGAAAGCGTCTATGGGGTTCAAAAATCAATGGGGTCACTTGACCCCGTACTTATGACCTTAGTTCCGCCCCTGCTCTTATATAATAAGCTTTTTTGTGTTGACTTTTTGACCCCAAAGTTAATAAAGTTGGGCCCAATTCATCATAAAGGAGAATAGCCTGGAAACCAGATTAAATTGGGCCCAATTTATCATAAAGATCTTAAGTTAGCTATATAACTTGGGCTCATTTTACATTTTTCAACATACTTGACTTAATGGGCTAAAAGATCATCTTTGTTAGCTATTAAATAGGTTTAAAAGGCCACCATGAGGCCTGAGCCATGGCATCATATAAAAAGTTTCTATCCAATTAGCCCTTACAACTCATCATCACCACCAACCACTGTCGCTGCCTCGCTGGCAGCCATGACGCCATCAACGTCACCTTCAAACCTACCCGTCACCACCACCTTGCTATAGCCACATACCCACCATCATCCAAGTGTCACCTTCATGGAAAAAACCGAGTACTAAAGATAGTAAAATGCAATGATGTATCATCACCTTCTTGTAGTCTAGTTTAGTCAAAGGTCACATGCACGGCCCATTTTGACAAATAGAAGTTGAGTCCAATAAGTTAACTAGAGAATTGTGCGTTTATTTATTCCTTTATCGTGTAATTGTATTTGTAAATGTTTAATTTAATCATGTTTAGATTATAGAAGTTAGTTCTAGTTGCCAAGAAATCAAACTCAACTCTTACTGTCAAACCAAAGATGTTTAACTTGCATCAAGCAAGAACAAAAAGAATATGAATCGTGTATGAACAAACTCTCAGTATAAAAACATAGAAATCAGATCAATGAAATGATATAATATAAAAATATAAGACGTACACTCTACACAGTCATGGGTCATCACTATAATGAAAAGCCTAACAAGATTGAGTGTACTAGATATGATGAAAGCATCAAAGATGGAGACTGAGATTGATCATATGATATGTTCACGACAAAGATCACATATTGATTTTGAGTAGACAATTTCATCAAGAGGGTTAAAACCCTAGATGGAGGGGATGATAACATTGATAAGATGAGTTGTGTTGTTAGCCACTGAGTATATGATGGACGAGATCAATAGATGAATCAATTGCATAAAGCCAACTCCACAATAACAAGCATAGTAGTTCAACAATGCGAATACTCATCAATTATACGAGGCCCGATATGAGAAATAAAATCATGGATCATTATAATTATTGTCATGTTTGATTATTTCGAGAAAACAAAAAGAATCATCACCACATGTCATTTTCTCAAATCAAACACTACCTTATAGAGTGAACATACATGCCCAAACAATTATATAAGATTTATGCCAAACATTTATATAAGATTTATTCGATATACAAACATTTTTTCCATCACATAAAAATGATCATTACAATTTACTAGAGCGTATCTTAGGGGTGTTCAACTAATCGAATTTTAAATTCTCGAATTAATCGAATCTAATTATTATAATTTTGATTTTTTGAAATTGAATTCAGATTTGTATTAGATTCGAAGGGCGATTCGTATTGGAATTCAGAACCATGTCTAAATTCAATTCTATTCGAATTTGATTGTTGAATTTGAATTCACCCAAAAAATTTCTTTAACATTTTATTTTCAAAACCAATAACATTTTATATATAACATAACAAAATAAAAAAAATCATGGTTTGTAAATTAGAAATAGAAATTTAAAATACTCAAGATAGTTTACATTAACGGAGAGTACATCCACAGTAAAAGTACATATGATATGCGAATTAGAGGATTGTAAAGTCATACTAGTGTGAGTGGAGAAATTTTGTTTTTATAAACAACCCACGTCATGTTTGACAACTTAATTATGGATTCTTATAACCTTTTATAACATCACTTTATTTCTGTTTCGATTTGTTGGATCTTACTGGAGCACACTATTTTATCCGAATACATATTACATATGTGTGGATTTCAAGTTTAAGCCATTAGATAAAACCTCTGTTTTGAAGCGGTTTTAGACCGCTTTAAAAAATATGTTCAAAAAATCAATATTCTTTATGAAAAGGTATGTAAACCTGCTCTAAAAGACTAAAACAATTGAAAAAACTGCTCTAATAAAGTAGAGTCAATTAAAAAACAAGCAGATATCATTCTATCATTAGCTCTTGATGGTTCATCAAGAAATTACATATTATACTTTAGTGTAATGTTTGGTATATAGAAATTGAAAGCAAAAATGAAATTTATCATTCAGAGAGGAAATGGAAAAAAAATGTTTGATTTGTTAGTATAGAATCATCTACTATATAATGGTTTTCATTTTTTTTAAATAAGACAAAATCATTCATCTGTCCCAGTTATTTATTCATTTTATTTCTTATTATGCCTTTCGTTCCCACTAACAACTACCGTTACCGTTGCCACAACCACCACCAACCACATCACTATCAACTACCCACCACCGCCACCACCCACTACCACCACCACCACAAACACCACCACCGCTATGAGAATAAATATGAAGACTTACACATCAAGGCATGTTCAATGTTTTAGTCTAAGGTGTTCCATTACAAGGTTTTAAGATGGATACATCTAATAAGCTTTAATTGGTAAGACTTGAATTCCTAGTTTTTAAGTATTAAGATTAAGTTATTATCAAATTTAGAAGTGTTAAAATAAGACGTAACAATATGTAAATATGTGAATAAAGATGTAAACAATTAGGTAAACTTTTAATTTTAGCAAGGGATGGCAAGTTTTGTTACTATGTTTATAATTCTTTTTTTTATCGTTCACACACACACAAACACACACACATATATTGTATTATTGGCCAGTAAATTATTATTTATATAACCAAGATAATTATTTTGTACATATTCTTGTTTGCGTTTAAAAATGTGTGTATTTATACTTCCAACAAATTATTTTTGATTAGTGATAATATATATCAAATTGCACATAACTAAACTTCAAATTTAAATATAGAAGTAAGTTCACATGAGCTTATCAATCAACATCTAGACATGGTCTACTCTATCACTTTCATACCAACCATCCCCAATTTTAAAAGTATATCTAACAACACTAACACAAAGTAAAATGTTTTTTAAGCACTTTGATGTATATCCCACCCTTTGATAAACATTATAGTCATAAGTTGGTTAACATATTATAATCTCCTTTTATAAATCAAGTTTCTTAATTTTGAAGTTAAAAGTATATAAGTTTTACAATATCACTTTTCAAATTTCTATTAGCAATGTTTCTACATTCTCGTTAGTTAAGTACACCGTGTGTTAACACGATTAAAACATATGCCGGAAACATAATGTTGGTAATGACATGAGATCTAAAGCTCATTTTAATATCATAAATCACTCTGGTCCTAATTTGAGAATGAATCTATACTTTAAATATATAACTAAGTTGATATGATTTTAGAATTAATTCTCCTTACATAATAAGTTAACAATATAAAATAAATGGATATAAAATGTAGAATCCTTTATATATTCTTTTTAACTACTTTGATGTAAACTTGAAGGCCAACTGAAAAACTACCAATGTTATGTTGGATACCATTATTAATAAAAATATTAGTCCTCGAAGGAGAAAAGACCTCAAACATCTTATAGTTCCACCCATGAATGTAATTTTATAAATAAAAATACTCAACATTAAACGTACCTAATCTTAATTTTTATTTTACCCTCTAAAAACTAGGAATTTTATGCATGGAACAATTAAGTTGAATAGTACAACCAATAAATTAACATGCTATATACTACTTGCCCCATAAACTCATATAAATATTATTTTTTATATAGTTTAATTACCAGTATTGGTGAATATATTTGGTATGCTAATTTACAGATTCTTTTTGACTACCAAGTAATGGATAATTAAATCATATTTGGATAAACTTATTCCATTGTTGAATAAAGCAACGAATAAAATGCCCATACACATTTGTACAAGTCAATGACCATATTGTAATAATATATACATATACATATACATATACATATACATATACATATACATATACATATACATATAGATATACACACATATATATGTTGTAGGTATCTATATAAACATCTTCATCACCTCCAATTGCATAACAAAGAAAGCAATATGAAGAAGCAAATGCTATGTTTCTTGTTCATCTCATTGTTTATGACTTCATGTTATGCTCAACTTAGACAAAACTTCTATCAAAACACATGCCCAAATGTCGAATCAATCGTCAAAGACGCCGTCACAAAGAAATTCCAGCAGACGTTTGTCACAGTCCCGGGCACTCTTCGCCTCTTCTTCCATGACTGTTTCGTTCGGGTGCCTCTCGTTTCTTGATATACATCTACTTCTACATGTTATTTTGAATGTATATATAGACTATAGTAACAGCTTGTTAGTGTATTATATGTTATGTTTATGTGTATGTTTGCTTAGGGATGCGATGCTTCGGTTCTTCTTGCGAATGCAGACGCCGAGAAGGACCACCCCGACGACATATCGCTCGCTGGAGACGGGTTCGACACCGTCATCAAAGCTAAAGCTGCTCTTGATAGTAATCCCAGTTGCCGGAATCAAGTGTCTTGTGCAGACATATTGGCTCTTGCTACTAGAGATGTCATAGGCTTGGTATGATTAGCATTCACATTTTTTAATATTGTTTTTTTAGAATGACATTTCAATCATATATACAATTAGTTTAAAGCTAGACCGCGTATATACATTACACTTGTTAAGGATCGAACTTAATTTGAACCTTTTTATAAGTGATACAAGGTGTGGAATATGTTTTTATGTGACTGTTTATTTTTATATAAAATCAAATAAACAATCTTATTGGGTATCACAAAAAGTTGAAAACTATGATAAATGTGAGTCAAATTTCAAAAGCTCTAACGGCTATCTAGTTACAAAATTATCTTTCTTAATAAACGGACAAAATACTTGTATTAAATCGAAGATTCATACATTTTTACAACATAAGATTTCTAAAATTCGAAAAAATTAAATCTTTGAGTTGAAAATCAAGACTTTAAATGGTAGAATTTAGGTCTGACGGTCGTCACAAACTGCCTATAGCTGTTTGCCGCATGATTTGGCCCGTCGAAACATTTTTGTCTATTAGTTTTGGGTCATTTTAGGTGTGACACAAGTTATGCCTCTTTTAAGTTGGATTTATTTTATATTTGTATTTTTTCAACTTCTCCAAGTATGAGCCTAAAAGCTCTTGCATTAGCTCAAAGTTGATATTTTATATCATAGTTTTGGTTATATTTATTTGTTTGTTTGTTTAAATAAACAGTCAGGTGGACCATCATATAGTGTAGAGTTGGGAAGAAGAGATGGAAGAATTTCTACAAAGGCAAGTGTGCAACATAGTCTTCCACAGGCACATTTTAACTTGGTCCAACTTAATACCATGTTTGCAAAGCATAATCTATCTCAAACTGATATGATTGCACTTTCAGGTAAATATTTTAAACATCATATCATTGGCAAATCACACTTGATAAACTTATAAAAGATATTATTAGAATTAAGTATGTTTTTTTTTGTTTCATATATATAGGTGCACATACACTTGGATTCGCTCATTGCACCAAGATCTCATCCCGTATCTATTCGACGAGTGGAATAGACCCGACCCTAAACCCTGAATATGCTCAACAGCTAAGGCAGATGTGTCCTGTAAACGTGGACCCCAGGATCGCGATTAACATGGACCCCACTACCCCTCAGATTTTTGATAATGCGTATTTTCAGAACCTTCAACAAGGAAAGGGTTTGTTTGTCTCTGACCAAGTCTTGTTCACAGACAACAGGTCGAGGCCAACGGTTGACTTGTTTGCATCTAGCAACACTGCCTTTAACCAAGCCTTCGTGACCGCCATGACCAAGCTAGGACGAGTCGGGGTTCTGACTGGTAACCAGGGTGAGATCAGGCGTGATTGCACACTACCAAACTGAATGAAAAATGATGAACTTGTTTCCCTTTATAAAAATTTTTAATGACAAAGTGTATATTTGATTCTTAAATAAATTGCTAGAATTCTTCACATGCATGTTGCTTTTGAAGAACAATAATGCTGGTTTGGCTTTGGGAACTTTTTATATTTGTTGAATTTAAACTTGTACATGTATTTTGCATTTTGTTAGTCAATAATACAATGTTGAACGCAAGGCACACGACCATTTGGTTAATTAAAAGTCAACGAATAGTTCAAATATTCGTTAAACAATCAAATAATCATAGGTTGCTTTTAAGGAACAATCATGTCAGATTGATTTTTCTTTCCAAGTGTTACTTTTAAAAACCTTAAACATATCATTGATCGCTACTTTGTAGCTAATCTTTTATAGTTTTTCTTTCCTTTTCATGATAATCAAAGTCATTGTTTTGAAAACCAAACCAAACCGGCCAGTCCGACCGATTGGAACGGGAACCAGACTCCAATCCAGTCTAGTGTGGTGCTAAAAACTGTTTTAACATTGAACCAGTGGTCGGACCGGTTGAACCAGTCGAATTTACGCTCGGATCGGAAACTGAACCGGTCGAACCATATATATTTTTATATTTTTATTTTTTTGTATCGTTTTACATATATTTATTACAAGAAATATTATTTTTTTTTGTTCTTATATCCGGTCCGACCATCGGATCAAAAAACGTCTGGTTCACTATTTGTTTTTTGGTTATGAAAACAATAAACTCAAAGTAGTTATAGTTTTGTTTAGGAAAACAATTTTGTAAAACCAAATTAAGCTTTTCAAAAAGTTTGTACTAAAGAAACCCCTAATAAATGAAATTACCAAAATATTTCTCTTACACTAGTCAGTTAACTAACCGTTAACCCTAAGTGAGTAATCTCTCCATTTTCCCACTTCTCTCGTATCCAAAAAACCAAGTGTGACCATCTTTTCGATGACAAAAGTTATGTTCATAATGGGAATGGAACGAAGTTCCTTTTTTAAAAATGTTGACTTCAGTTATTATATTATTTTTAATGTTTATTTAAGCGAACAAAATGTCACTCAAACTCAAATGGTGGAGTCAAAAACTAAAAATTGGATAAACTTGAGTTTGACTAAATTACAAATATTGTCCTTTAACTATCGTAAGAATTATAGATCATATCTTTAAACTTTGATAATTACATTAAGTGTCCTTTGTTTGAAAATTTATCATATTTCATGTCTTTTCAACTAACCGAATTTAACTTTTTCTGTTAAGTTTCTAGTGAATGATATTTTTGCCCTTACCTTTAAAAGGACAAAATGTGTCAATTATATTAGTTTTATTTACTTAATCCTTATTTCTAATTTTCTCACCACTTTTATCCAAACTTATTTTAAATCTCATTCATTCATTAATTAATTTTTATTAAATATAATTTTCTTATAAATTTTCAGTTTATCATAATTTTCTTATTTGTTCATTTAAGTTATTTACTTTTAATAAAAAATATAAAAACTAATGAACTAGTATATTTTAAAATTAAAAATAAAATTTACATAAATTACTAAAATATTATTAATTAAAACATAAATTAAAACATAAATATAAACATAACTATTCATTAAACATTGAATAAACATAATTGATTTTGACATTATTTCTTTACGTCTATAAAATACAACATCCACTCGAAACACTAGATTAACTACATTGATTTGTTCTTCATTTCTGACGATTCCGTTTAAATACGTTAAGAATAGAATTGTGGTTTCTTTAAATAACAAGTCGTTTATGCACATAAGTAACTTTCTATTTAAATAGCAAATCGTTTACGCACATAAGTGCATTTAATATGAAGAGTTGAATAAATTGTAATTTTTAAACAAAACCAGCAAGTTTCCATCAAAAAAAGAACTAAAACTACGTTTAAAAAATTTTGGAATCGGAATTTATACAAGAATTATGGCGATCTCATAGCTACCTTTCTTTCACGGTTAGTTTTTTATATAATCTATTGAAAATTTTCAATTTTTAGAAGTGTAATTAAATAAATTACTTACATGTTTATCTAAAAACAAAGTTATTGATTATTAAACAGTTTAAACTTTTATTATTAACATATAGACTAGGCTATAACTCTTATATAAATTCCGATTCCAAAAACTTTTAAACATGGTTTTAGTTCTTTTTTTTTGTTGGAAACTTGCCGGTTTTGTTTAAAAATTACAATTTATTCAACTTTTCAAATTAAACATATTTATGTGCATAAATGATTTGCTATTTAAAAGAAACTTATGTGCGTAAATGACTTGTTATTTAAAGAAACTTTAATTTTATACCTGACATAATTAAACGGACTCGTCGGAAGTGAAGAAACAAATCAACGTAGTTAATCTAGTGTTTTGACTTTTGAGTGGATGTTGCATTTAATAGACGTAAATAAATAACACCAAAATCAATTATGTTTATTCAATGTTTAATGATAAGTTATGATTATATTTATGCTTTAATTTATGTTTTAATTAATATTATTTTAGTAATTTATGTAAATTTTACTTGAATTTGAAAAAATTTTGAGTTCATTAAATTTTATAGTTTTTGTTAAAAGTAAATAACTTAAATGAACAAATAAAAAAATATAATAAACTGAAATTTTATAAGAAAATTATATTTAATAAAATATTTAATTAATTAAAGAATGAGATTTAAAATAAGTTTGGATAAAAATGGTGAGATAATTAGAACAAAGGATTAAGTCAATAAACCAATATAATTTACATATTTTGTCCTTTTAAAGGTAAGGGTAAAAATATCATTTACTATTAACTTTACAAAAAAAAAATAATTCCAGTTAGTTGAAAGAACATAAAACGTGACACATTTTCAAATAAAAAATACTCAATGTAATTATCAAAGTTTAAGGACAAGATCCATAATTTTTACGATACTTAAAGGACAATATTTGTAATTTTAACTTAAAGGATAATATTTGTTATAACTAACGATTAAACTGAAAGTTAAAGGACTAGTTATGTCAATTAACTAAACTAAAAACTAGATAGGTGAAAGATAATGGGATGGATCATTACGAAGCAAGATTTTTCGGTGGTGGGTCGTTAATTCAAGTCATCAAGAGTGTTTAATATTAAATCACCTTCTATAGTAAGTAACTCTCAACCTTAGGTCAATTCCTTGAGTTCATAGTGAGTGTTCTAAGCGAGAAGTGAAAGACCTGATGACACTCGAATAGCGGGAGTCACAAGATCTATGGATATGATATGCTTTTTGTGGTGTCAAGGGTTCCAATATGGACATCAATATTTTTTAATGGTCCCCACTTTTGAACGATCTAAAAATGGCAGGACTTTTGAGTCTTCGTTTAAACTTAACAGGGTAGAGTACAAGCACAGGTATTATCTCGCTAATACATTATATTGCGACTATTCTGCCTTTGTCAACGTTTACATAGCTCCGATTGGTGGTAAATAAGTAACCTTCAAAAAAGTCAAAATAATCACCAAGAAAGAACATAGAACATAATTTGGTGTCCTCAAAAAAATGTTTCATATAATCCAAAACAGCACGAGCATGGTCACCCAAAAAATAAAAGCAACAATGTATACGTGAGGCGTATTACATGACATGATTTTAAAACATGATATTTGTCAATATGATACGCATGATAGGCTTCACAATGGTTTGAGGATTATGTCTTTGCAAATCGAAAAGCCATTATATATGAGATTATTAATTTATATGTCTTTGCGATTTAATTCTCAAACGTAATTTGTATATTTTAAATAAAAGTTTATTTGATATTATTTTTTATTTATTAGTCTTAGTTCATACTTTATTATGTATCTCTGTATTAAAAGGAAAAAAAATATGATAAGGTGTTAGAAACTGCCGTTAAGTTGGAGTGAAAGATGGTAAGATAGATGGAAACCTTTATATTAAAGTTTTCTTTCATATTAAAAACATACTGGTTTATCAAAATTTGTTTTTAATACAAGAAATTAAGTTAGAGCTTATTGTAACATATTAACATTGAGCCAAAAGGTGACGATCCATATTTTTATTCATAATTTCATTTCCTGTTAGAAAGCTTGAAGACTTCCCTTTGATAAAAAAGTATTATATAAAAATAATAATTAAACATAAAGATACTTATTTAAAATATGTTTATTGAATAAGAGAAATGTTCAAATAGAAAGTCTTCTAAAACTAAAAAGTGTAATAAGTAATCTCAACCATTCATCTATTTAACCAATGATTGAAATCAAATTGTAGGAAATAACATATTAGATGAGTATTTTTAAAAATAACAATTTTTATTGATTTTTTGTAAGTTCTCATATTTTCTATAAAACGTTAATAGCTTTTATATACAACATTATTTTTTATAAAAATTACACCATAAAAATAAGAGTTTTCTCTTTAAAATGAGTACAATACTTTTATATAAAAAGATTACAAAAAATGTGTTTTTAAGCTCATATCTCGTCATTGTGTCTTTATTACAGTTCATTATATATTTTTGTTCGTTATTGTGTTTTTTTAATACTATTGTATTATTCTAAAATGATGAATTTTAAACTAGTGATGGAATAACATTGTTGTGTATCATCTAATATGTAAAACTAATAATAAATTAATAACTAATTAATTTAATACATTAAAAACAATAACAAAATAACACAATATCTCATTTTGTCTTTTGATTGTAATCGTATTATTTTGAACACTATGAGTTGTGAAAAATACATTGATGTAATAACATTACTGTGTACTTTTAATGTTAAAACATAATAATAGATAACAAATTTATATAATCTATTAAAAATAATGACAAAAATAACATATTATGTTATCTTTAACACTATAGGTTTTAAAAAATACATTGGTAAAAGTATGTTATTATGTACTTATAATTGTAAAACACAATGATATATAACAAGTTTATAATTTATATAAACAATGACAAAAATAGCATAAAATGGTCTAAAAAGTAAAACACAATGATTAATACACATAACAAATGATGTAAAATATATAACATAATGAACGTATAAGACACATAACAAATGATATAAAATATATAACATAATGAACGTATAAGACACATAACAAATGATGTAAAATATTTAACACAATAACCAAAATGCATTTATATTTAAAACAATAAACGAACACGTGTCAAAGCTACAATTCTTCTTGCCTTTTTAGATTAAACATCATTTATAGTATAACCCTACCCTAATAATTATCTTATAATTGTATTTATAATTAATAATCCGGATAATATAATCGAATATAAATAAAAAATAGCCAAAGAAACTCGAAATGAATCACTTTATAAAGAATTAATGGTTTTTTATAATAAAAAAATAAATTGTTGTTTTTTCAGTATCAACCGGTGTGATATCCGGTAAATTTCCGTTATCCAACTCCGTTAGTTCCGCTAAGTTTTGCATACACGTGTCGTGAGCACACACTAGTTGTCGTTTAACGTTGGTGACGTAATAATAATTAATAAAGTTAAATGAGTGATAATCTAATTGTTAATGTGATTATGGTGTTACGTTTATGTGTTTATATGTTTTAAATATTAATTAAGAAAGTTTATCGCGTAACGTG
>BJCM01000930.1:0-11842 GCA_018326385.1 Flaveria bidentis | reverse complement strand
TTATTATTATTATTATTATTATTATTATTATTATTATTATTATTATTATTATTATTATTATTATTATTATTATTATTATTATTATTATTATTATTATTATTTAATATTTGTTTGTCAAAAAATGATTCTAATGTGTTGAAAAAGGTGTGGGTAGGTGTGGACAATGGGCATGGTGGAATGAGTCCCAAGTGTGAAGGCGTAGGTTGACTAGAATCTAGAAACCATCATTAATCGTTAATCGGTTAAGTGAGTCAAGTCAACAACAAAAAGTCAACTTAATTGTGACACACGGTTTAATTGCTTCAATTGCGGTGCAAGGTATACAAATTATAACTTTTTCTATACGCAAAAAGAATTACCATGTGTTAGATAAGTTTTAATGATAAGGTTATAAAACATGTAAACTTAAATTCTTCGACAAATACAACAGAAAACTTGTATATCATAAAATAAAAGAGTTTATTAATAATAACTGTGGGCTTACGTCTACAAAAGATCCATACATTTAGCCATAACATAAAGTCATACGACCCTCCAAAAGATATAGTAAAAGGTATCTTTAGAAAGCCAAATGTAAAAAAAATATTTTTGAATGAAAATAATATATATGACCAAAATATAAAGAGAAAAATTCATTTTTTATTTAATTAATATATGTTGAGTATGAAGTGACGAAAAAAGAATGAAGGATCACTTTATTAATTGTACGTAACTAGGATGACACCCGCGCTTCGTGGTAGTGTCGTGATTCATAGTGGTATATCTTGAAATGGCAACATGAATATGGTATGAGTGTTATAATTGAAAACGATAGTAATAAGCTAATGTACTTGTGGGTGTACAGGTTCAAATAAAGCATTAACCTAATTAAAGCGAAAAAAGAACAAAGAAAATAATTATTTCACGTATATATTTTATTTTTATGTATTCAGATATTTTACCTTATAGTTAATTTTCACCTATCTTTTATTTATAGATTTATATATTTGCTTTTCACGTATCTAGTTTATTTCTTATATGTATTTTATTTCCTTAAAATCGAGTCATGTTTATATAATCTATCTTATTTATGTTGATACGTATAGATAAAGTGGTTACACGATATATTTAAGATATATTATTTCTATAAAGGTTAAATTTCTTAAAGATAACATATGATAGAAAGTGTATTATGTATATATATTGTGATGAGACTCTAAAAGGTTCCTGAAGATATACATATGCTTTTGAACATGTTTATATATTTAGGATAAAAGGTGATTATAACGCAAGTCCACTTAATCCATCTTTTATCATTGGATTGGACTTATTCAGATGATAGAATATGCGATTAAATTTTCTATTATGATTTAATATATAATTAGATAACTTATGAGTCATATGATTGTATTATTATAGTAGTTATGATGTGAAACTCAAATGATTTGTTGATTAAACGATAAAAAATGACACGTTGAATCATAATACTTGACCATAATAGATTTAATAATATTTGAATAATTATCTTAATTGAAATATATGAAAGACAGAGAAAAATAAACAATTCTCAACCGTTATTAGCAATTTAAAATGTACAGTTGAATCAGCACAGAAAATAACTAATCTAAGGTTATAAAAGTAGTTTGTTAGTTGTCAAACAATTGAATTAGAGTTTAAGCTTTGCTTATACTTGTTATAACATTTAAAGGAAAAATTATGAGATTGATATAAATGCAATTATAAACTTTGGGAACAAAGATGTTTACTTATGAATTAGCAGGAAGATTCTAGAGGTTAAAACTCAAAACCAAATTTATATAAAAATCATGATATAGATATTTTAAAAGTTATACTCAACTACATTCATTTCAACAATTAAACGAAAATAAAATATATATGTTAAAAGTGAGTAAACATGACAGTCATGACTTGTTCTTCGATACATGGTCTCACTTTAGACTCTTCTAGAAGAACATGTAGTGGCATGAACCCTAAAATTAGTAAAATATTGATTTCTGTCTCGAAAATAACAACTATTCCTTAAAATAAACTTTATTCTCTACAATTATTTAATTATTAAAACCAGATCAAACACTCAAATCCTTCACTCTTTAGAATTTTAATTAGTATACTCCAAACGTTACGGACAAGGTCTACAACTACATAATATTTTCATCAACTTTATATCTGAAAAGAAACTCGATTAATAATATTAAGTTAAAAAATGTATTTTTGTATGTGAAAAGTAGTTCTAATTATTAATAAGTCAGATTTTTTCCGGACAATAACGTACATTTCATCGTTATTTGATAATTATGTGGATTGAGAATATTAATATTAAAGTGACCCGTAAGAACTAATGGCATGCACAATTTTTTTGTTAATATATTCTTTTAATATAAAAACAAAACTTCGTCAGGTATGACGTTGTTTGTGTGGCCGAAAATGATTACAAGAATCACGTTTTAATATTTTAATAAAACGTTTATAATAAAATAATGGAATAAATTATAAATACTAGATGTAATTTATGTCGTCAATACTCAACTGTTACTATATCATTAACCGGACGAACCGATTTTCTGTACAGTTTGTGACCGGTTTTTTTACATTTATAAAAGAAATCGTTAATTTCTCTTGAAACACATTAAAAGATTTGATTTTAAAGGTGGGTTATTGTAAAAAGTGGGAAAAACTAAAAATGATGAAAATGATTATTATCTACTATGAAAATAATTATTATTTACTAGGTTAGTATCTCGTGTATTACACGGGTTAAATAAAAATAATAATAAATAATTAGTAATAAAAAATATGAATTATAAAACAATGTTTGAAAATAAAATATGATTATAATTGCATATGAATAGTTATTCCAAATAAATAAATATTTTATAGGGTATAGATAGATAGATATATAGGTAAATAGATAGTCTAGAAACTCATTTATTAAACGGATTATAGTTAGTAATAAACACGAAAAGTTACCGTACGATATTTGAATATAACATATGTATAAAATTATATATACGTACTTGTTCAAGAGATAAAACAATTATATTATTTTTAACTCTCTTATCTAAATAGTTTCATTTTTATATTTGTTTTAATATTTTCTTACAAAAATTTATTGTTTATAAAAATCTTGTTTAATAATAACTCAAGTTTCTAATTATTCTGATTGTTTTAATAAAACTGTTTTTAGAAAATTCTATATTTTTATAACTATTTTGAAAAAAAACTAATTTAAAATATTTTTTTCAAAAGGTTCAATGTTTTAAAAAAGATATGAATTATAATTTTTAAATAAAAATCATTTCTAAAAATATAGTTTGATTTTAAACAAATATTGATGAGAGAGAAAAATATATTAATTGACCAAATTAATTTTTATGTAGAGAGAGAAATTGTTTAAATGTTTAAATTACTTTAATATCTTTTTGAAGGAAAAATAAAATCA
Source organism: Flaveria bidentis (assembly GCA_018326385.1). Taxonomy (NCBI): domain Eukaryota; kingdom Viridiplantae; phylum Streptophyta; class Magnoliopsida; order Asterales; family Asteraceae; genus Flaveria; species Flaveria bidentis. Next base: position 8,403 of record BJCM01000930.1, on the reverse strand, counting down.
TGATGTTTAGAAAAATAACAAGTGTTAAAAAGATAGTTTAAGAAGATGACAAGTGGCAAAAGAATCTTTTTTTATTAATATCTATAAAAAGATTAGATCTTATATCCAATAACTAAAAAAATCCGGTGAAATAGTTGTAAATAATTAAAACTTTAAATAATACGCTAAGAGTATTTTAGTCTTAACCACATTTTTAAGTTCAATCTATTTTTTTAAACACTCATAATTTTACATACAATATTAGTTTTTAAAAAAATAATCATAAAAAATAAATGGTTTTTAATCTTTAAAACACCTATAATTTTGATACATAAAATATGAAGTTTTTTAACGTTATTTCAATTTATTATGTAATATGTGTCAACTCATTTTATAATATCAGGTTATCGTGTAGTATTTATCAGACCATTGTGGCTAATGTTGATCATTTTGTTATGTATTGTGTTTTTAAAAATAATGATTTTCAAATAACACAATGCTAAAAATGTAAATTTTTTACGTTTTTAGGTTCATTGTGAAATCCTGATCAGGTCATTGTGTAAATCTCATCAAGCAATTCATTGTTTCTATTGTTAATCATCGAGTTTAATGTTTGTCATTGTGTTACCCACTGTGTCTAATGTTAACCATTGTGTTTATTAAAATGGTGATTTTCAACAAGTTGAAAATGTATTTTTTTACATTTCGATTCAGTTCATTGTGTAATCCTGATCAGGTCATTGTGTAATCCTGATCAGGTCATTGTGTAATCCTGATCAGGTCATTGTGTAATCCTAATCAGGTCATTGTGTAATCATGATTAGATCATTGTGTAATCATCGTAAAGCAACTCATTGTGTTTTTTGCTAATTATTGAGTCTATTGTTGGTAGTTATGTTACCCATTGTATCTAATGTTGACTATTGTTTTATGCATTGTGTTTTTTAAAATGATGAATTCCAAATTACACAATGTTACAAATTCAATATTTTTACGTTTTTAGTTCATTATGTAATCCAGATCATATCATTTTGTGATCCTCGTCAAGCAATTAATTGTGTCTAAAGCTAATCATCGATTCAAGTGCTAGTTATTTTGTTACCTATTATGCCTAGTGTTGGCCATTTGTTATGCATTGTGTTTTTTAAAAATAATGATTTTCGAATAACACAATAATAAAAATATAAAAAAATATTTCAAGTTCATTGTGTATTTCTTATCATATAATTGTGTAATTATCATCAATTCAGAATATAACACAATGACCTGATGAAATTACACAATGAGTTAAAAAAAACTTCATTTTTCTATATTAACACTATACTCGTTTTAAATATTAAAAATGCTCGTTTTTATGGTGTAATTTTTTTAAAAAATAATGTCTTATGTAAAAGTTATGAATGTTTAAAAAATGTGAAAGTTGAGAATGACGAACATTACCAAATTTACCCCAACCTAATTTTGATCAAAAGTACACATGTTAATATTTTAATACTTTTTGCAATTTTTAGTTTTATAAAATTTTGTGTTTGAATCTTTCCCTGATTTTAAACCCTCTCGTATCGAGTTTAATCTAATTGTTCATGTAATCTTCGTTTTATTACAGAAGTGATATGTTACAGGGGAAAGGTTTACTAGTCTTTTTTTAGAATGGCAACTGTATTATTAAAAAAATATTTAGTAAGAAACTAGATAGAATGATACGTCAATAAACAGTTTTTTACTCTAAAAATATAAATAAATAAAAAAAGATACAATGACACGCAAAAAAAATATCATAAGAAGTAATTACGAGCAATAAACACACAATAACTATCAATATAGACACAATAACGTGTATAAAAGACACAATGACAAACATAAAAAATATAACACAATAAACTAAAAACACAAAAATTATAAAACTTACAGACAAAAAACTCAAAAGCTCAATCCTAAAAGTTAAAATCATAGAGTTCGACAAAACGGTTTCAATACCGTTAGAATAAGTTCAATCAGTTTAGTTTTGCGGAGGGTTCTTTTAATTTAAAAAATCAGAGTTGTTTTTAAAAATTACCAAACGATTTGATTCTAAAAGACTAAAACTGACATCAAATTTAATCAGGTTATTCACTTAATCTTCATGATATTACAAAGTCAATAATACGCAGTAGACTTGCAAATTTAGATAATCAGGTTTGGCTCAAAGTTTTATTCACTTAATCAGGTTATCAGTTTTCAAACCGTAGTAATTGGTTTGGCTCAAAGTTTTATTCAAAGCTGGTGAACATTTTGTATGTCCCCAGTCTCATTTTTAATTGAACATTTTATTTAGAAGCTAGTTTCCAACATAAATTCTATTATAGATAATGTCGATAGGAAAGAACAATGGAAACGATTGACCGTTTTGTCACTTCTAATGTTTTTCACCCATATCTAATGATAATTCTTATAAGAGAGAAAAAGCATAAACAAATCTAATAAATTACAATTTTTATCTAACATTTTCTTATCATGTGACGATAATGTTGAAAAAATATATTTCATACCAAATAGAAAACAATTAAGTATTATTAGTTATTGGTCAAATCAGTTTGATCCTTCGCGACCGAAACTGATTGTAAGAAAGGTAGAAGGAGAGTGTTTTGTTATCAGATGAATTAAAGAACTCGTGATAATGTAAAATCAACCTGTTATACGATAATCTTCGAATGATGAACTACACGGAAAGTATTCATGTCCTTAAAAGATTTTGCGCGCTTTATTTGTTGTAAGCTACAACGTAAACTCCCTGGATTTAATGCAGATTTGATCCGGTATTCCAATAGCAATGGAAGCGGATTAACGTGAAGGTTATGTGACAACAGAAGCAGAGAAAAGTTGTAGAACCAGGAGCTCTATATTTATAGAGTAAATCACAACTAATTATGAGAAAAACCGGGGATGAGGTTGACCCCACCAATTCACGAATTCAGTTACGCAGATAATCCGAATTGCTTACTAATCAACTTTATCCACCACGTTTATCTTTTAGTCGGTTACCTCGAGTCTATCTGCAAGCCTAGTGCCTTATCTACAAATAAAGCCCCTTAGCGACAATGAGTATGTGCGCCTCAAAGTGCGTCTCCATCGCTGTCTCCACGTGCATGTGGGAAAAACACCTTATAAGTCACTCAAAGATGTTCCTCCCACCAATGTGAACAAGAAGTAAACATGTCAACTTGTATATTTACAACTTGTAAATTTCCAACCGATTAAACATTTGAAAAAATAAATTAATGCACACGTTCATCTCCGAAATATATTCACAATGATGATATTATTCATTACGCCAAGAAAAACATAAGGTGGTTAAAAATCAAAGCACAGATCTAAAGTTAGCAGATTAATTTCGAAAAAAATAATAATTTGATTAATTATTAAATTATTATAATCTAAAATTCAATCTATGAAATATTTGTTTTAATGATAAATGTTACCGGAATTTAAATGAAATCATTCAAATTCGTTAGTGTAAGAGAATTATACATTCTCTCCTGAATGAATTTAACCAAATGAACATTAAACTTTTCTTCAATAATCTACGCAATACATATAAACTAAAACCATCTTTTTTATAAAGCTGATTTTTCCCACACATATAAACTTTTCTTCAATAATCTATACAATACACAAATATAAATGGGTTCTTTTTATAGCTTATTCACACCATTGATGCACTGATCGATTTACAATATCATGCAAGTTGTTTACTTCACGACTATGAAAAATACTTTAGGCTTTCCAATTTTGTCAAAAATACCTTTAATGAATTGATAATACGTGTGAACTTTAAACATGATACATATGACATCTTAAAGAATATTATTAGAGGTTTCAATATGAAAAGTTTTTAAATACCACATCTTATCAAACCCTATATTAAGGATGGATATAAGGTGCCAAAACCAGTATAATATAGTTGATGTGAGATACCGACGATAATTTAAAATAAATAGGTATTATGTTTGAGTCTCGTTTCGAGCAAATATGCTTATAGTTGAGTCAATATGTTTTTTCAATTGTGGTTTTCTTCCTGAGGAGATTGGGGTGCGGTCCCGACTAGAAAATAGATAGATGTACATATAACATCTATCATCCAAAACAGGTTTATACCTTTGCCGTTCAAAATGAATCGTAAAGCATATCTTTTAAACAAAATCTATGTTTAAGCTAAGTGTGATGTGTGGTAATTAAGAAAACTAAATTATTGCCTCGTACACACATAAAATAAAACACTTACACACACTAGATCTCTACCATTCAAATTTATTTTTTGTTGATAGAAATCATTAATAGTGAAATCTAATATTTTATTGTGTTATTGAATTTTAAGAATTCAAACTTTCACTTATTGACCGAAATAAATTTCAACTCAGAAATATTTACAAACATTTTTAATTTTGAGTTTAATTTTTTCAAACGATCGCTAACTAACTTAGAGTTAACCATCGTTAGTTTTTTCGACAAAATAGGGTAAACTTTAAGCCATTATTCAACTCCGCAGCCGCCTGAATTCTTTCAAGCCCGTTTTCCGGTGTCTAACCAACATCGTCACCTGAAATCTACCTCCTATACGTCAAGTGGTTCAAATCAAGATGTGAAAATTGACGGGTTTCAGGGTGTTAGGAATTTTAGACTAATGGACATGATAGTTGTATAATTCGGATTAGTGTTTGTTCATATAAGTAGTCCACGTCATTAAAAAAAACTAACGATGTTAACTTTTAATTAGTAATAGATCGTTAGAAGAAAATAAATTCAAAGTTATAAATGTATATAAACATTTTTTGAGTTGAAATTAATCATGCTAATAAATTAAAGTTTATATGATTAAAATTCAATAACTCTATTTATTTAATATACCAGAAACACAATTCTGTTAAAAAATAATTAAGGTTTGTAGATATATGATTATCTTTACTATTAATCCATTTGGTCAATGGATTTTTTTATGTGTTTTTATAGGGTTTATTTTGGTTGTGGATTCGAGATTTGGGGGTGAGTTTTTCTTGTGGGTATCTGGTGTCTAAACACGTCTTTTTGATGTGTGTTTCGATTATGTTCATTTATAGGGTTCGTTTGCGTTGTCTTTCTTCGGTTCCTACTTTCTTTTTTTCGCTATTGATACTCTGACGATCCTCACTATTAAGGTTTGGGTTTTCTTTTTGTTTGTTTTTTTGGGCTTTGATTTTCGTTGGTTTTCTATTTGGGATTGTATCGCCTTCTTGCGTCTTTGATTTTCGTCTGTTTTATATATGGTGTTGATCTTTGATTTAGTTTTGGCATCTGCATATTCTGGTGTGTTATGAATGTAGGGTTTTGATGTATTTTAGTTTTTGTATTTGTTGTTTTATGGTTTGGAATTTTTATTTTAATTTTGTTTTAGGATTACATTAAAACTCACGTAGTCGCGGCAATATGTGGCGTAAAAACCTAGGTAATATTATTACTAAGATTTGCTTGAGAACATCGTATTTCTAGAACAGGTAAAATCAAAAATTAAATCAAAATCTTATACCGGATTTCCGCCGAATATAAATACTTGTTTAAATATAAATAAGGAAAATATCGCAATCTTTTTTCAGCATCCACTAGCGTTTATTTATATTTCTTATGCTTGTTATCTTTCTTTGTTGACATAGGGCGGCTAGTCGATATCAAATATTGAAATCATATAATGTCAATTCATTAACATGTATCTACCACCTTGTCGTTTTGTCCTCCTTTCCATATTTTCCTAACATTTTACAGTAACTAACAATATAAAACATTTATACGTGCTATAGAAGTTGGAAAAAATATTTATAAAACCATTCATAATTTATTTTTTTTAAGTGAGTGTTTGCTCTATCTTATAGGTAATGGTTGTAAGTGATTTTAAACGAATGAGAGAGAATTTTTTAGTATTGTATTGCGATTACTATATTTAGGGAAATACGTTACAACCCATATATATGTGTGTATATATATATATAAATATTAAGATTTTTAGAAGTGGTTGTTAGTGGAAAAGAGAAAACATATAATGATAAATATATAAAAAATATTATTTAATTGAGAGAGTAAAAAATAGTTTTTAGTGTAAATATTAGAATGATGATGGCGAAGCTAGTGTAACTGATATGGGTTCTGCATTCAAACTCCTTAAAATCTTAAATGATTATGTTAAACACAAGATTTTTCATTGCTTTCTACTTTGTCCAATAATTATTTTAGATATTTGGTTCATGGTGATTTTATTTTCGTTGTTGTTTCTTCTTTATTAAGGTTATTAACTGGGTGTGGAGCCCACAACACTAAGATGATTGGTGATGTGGTTGTCGGGTGTGTGAGGAACACCACACCCGAGCCAACCGTGCTGCTGAAGCCTTCCTTGCTCGGCCAATGCTCTATGCTCCTCCTTGTCGAATTTTAACCACTATTTACTCTTTCGTCCCCTTTAGTGGTTTTATATGAAATTTTGAATATATTGTTTCAACAGTGCTATATTTTCCCTTTGTTTTAATATTATTTTTATTATAATCAAGTTATGTAAACGGTTACAAGGTTTAATCGTGAGAAATTTCTCAAGCAATCACTAAATTACAATCATGTTCTATTTATTGTTATTATTTGATACGTATTACACTGCTTGATTAAAAAATATTAAATAGCTATTAATAAATAATAAGGATTCGTAAAACATTATTTTGATATAAGATAAAATTGAAATTACGTATAAGTAGTTACTGTGATTAATTGATAAAAAATTTTATTATTTCTAAAACTTTCGTTATAAAAAAATATTGTTTTGATAAAAATTTCATTTTTATCTTGTTGTTTAAAGACTTCGGGTTTATTTTGTAAAATATTTTAGTTATAAAAAGAATGATTTTATAATAATTTTATTATTATAAAAATTCTCGTTGTTTTATAAAAAATCAAAGTTTTAGAAAAATTTGTTTTTGAAAACGTGTATTTTGTAATCAAAGTATTTAGTTTTTATTTAATAAAAATGTCTTTTAATATTATTGATTTAATAAGAACTTAAATTTATAATATAGAGAGAGAAAGAGAAAAAAAATTAAAATTTAGTTATTTGATTTTTAAAATGAAATAATTAGTTTAGGCGGGAAAATAAATAGGAAAATGAATATTGTAACATGTGTCAAAAAGTATAAATGTTTATTAGTATAGATTATTGTTATTGTTGTTATATTATTTTGACCGTCGTCATCGGGTAGGTTTTATCTTGAAAAAATGTGGATGTCTAGAATGGTCCAAATGCATTTATTTTGAAAATAAATATTCAAATATTAGGTAATTTCTCATTACGCATTTGTTCAAATTTAATTGATTATTGAAACTTCAAGATATTTGTAGGGAAAAATGGCTGCAATCTACATGTCAATTTGATTTTTCCAGTCTTGGATCGTAAGTGAATCAAACTAAATTGAATGAAATCTGCTCATGATCAGTTTGCAAATGTTTCACTAAGAAAATTATACATTATGAATATTGCAAGTCACACTCTGTTTTTCTTTTTTCCTTATAGAAATAACAATTATACGAAAGAAAACTTCCCCATACAATTATAATCAAGTTTTTAAAATTTTCTAAGAAGTCACTGAAAGTGTTTTTATTCGTTTTATCAAATTTCATTAGGTGTTTCGGTCTTTTAATACATTAAGAACCGCATATCAATCATTTTCACTTATGATTATTCAATTTTGGCAAACACTAGTTTGACCGTTGGAGCTATTGATAAAGCTTAAAGGACCAAACTCTTAATGTATTCAGACAATATAATTGTGTTATCGTGTTCCTTCTGCAAGGTATCGATTTATATAACATTTAAAGAAACACGTCTTCAACCCCCAACATCCGACATTGTATTGTTGTTACATTGTAACACTACAATATTCATGTTAAATTTACATATACGTAATTATATATAATAAGGTATTGATACTCATGTTATTTACAATTTGTGTGTGAATTATGAACTTTGTACAGTCTCAACTTTTAAAAAACGTATATATCTGAGGCCAAAGAAAAATCAAATGAGTAGAAAAAAAATTAAACCTCAAATCCTTGCTAAATCCTTTTTTTTTGAAGGAGATAACCTCAAATCAAGTATTAAGGGAGCATTCAATGTGTATTATTTTATACACGAGTGAAATACTTAGATAACAATAAGAAGTAAATTATAAAAACTCTTCATGATAGATTTATTGAAAAACGAGTAGTCATTTTTTCTTTCTAAAAATTGTTCAACTATGAACTAAGAGAAAATTGCAAAAACAGTCCCCGTGGTTTGATCATATTACAAATTTAGTTCCCAGATTTTAAAATTTGCAAATTTAGTCCAAACTTTTGGAAGTTTGTTGCAAATTTAGTCCCCACCGTTAGTGTCCGTTAGTT
>BJCM01000928.1:0-13199 GCA_018326385.1 Flaveria bidentis | reverse complement strand
CCAAAATAATTTCAAATCATAGTTTAAAAAAATAAGATTTTTATAAAAATTAATTTTTAATAAAAAATCTTAAAATGAATGTCTAAAAATGAAACTATTTAGATAAGAGAGTTATAAATAGTATAGTTGATTTATTTCTTGAACTATTACGTATATATAAATTTTAATTATATTTAATATTAAAATATTACAATCTAACTCTTCGTGTTTTTACTAACTATAATTTATTTAATTAATGGGTTTTTAGCCTATATATCTATCTATAAAAAAATAAACATGAAACAATTGTAAGTCTTATCATATAAATTTTCTCATTTCTCTATAATAATAATAACAATAATAGTGAATACTAATAATTTTACTTTTACCATTTTCAAATTAAGAAAATATATAATTTAATAAATAAAAAACCTACTTTTTTTTATTACACACTTTTTAAAAATAAAATTTATATAAAATACATAATAGAACGAAAATTTTCTTTTAATTTTTTTTTTCTTAAAATAAAATATTTAAAAATCACATTTTTTATAAAACAATGTTTACGAAAAATATATTATTGCTTAATTACTTAAAGTAGTTATTTAGACATAATTATAATTATATTTTATTTTCAAACATAATTTTATAAAATTTAATTATTAATTATTTAATATTTTATTTATTTAACATCGTATTCAAATATTGTTAGCCTGTCAATATTTTGAATCACAAACATAAGATATAATAAGATATAAAATATATTATAATTAGTCAACGTGTAAGTGAAGCAGTAATTCTTGTTAAAATATTCTTGTTTCCTACTTTCCTAAATTAAAATAATAAAATTTGAGTCATGATAAATATGCATCATTTTATTTTATCAATAAATACCTCCATATTTTATTAAAACATTTATTAAATCACGTATAATTAAATTCACTGGTATATAACTCCCATATATCCTAGTGCAACACACCACCACTGAGATCGTCACAAACTCCCGTCGCAAAAGCCCTTTTCTTCCACCACTCACCGACCACCGACAGTTTATCTCCGGCGACATTATCATAATATCACCTCATTCCACAAGAACTCCGGTCGGTGGTAACCAAAATTCAACTTATTATTTCAATTATTCATCGTCGGTAGATCAAAATAACTTCACAACACATTTAATGCACTTTTAGAGCAATTTTACATTGTCGGTAGCTCAAAACTACAGTGATTATTGTGTAATTTGGATGATACGGATGATGTTGCATTTCACTGAGAGTTAATTTCTCCGAAAATCTCGTTTTGAGTGTTAAATTCCGGTTGGATCGGGCGTAATTGTGTCCCGATCTTTGATTACTTCAATCACGTGTTGTTTCGCGAGAATTCTGCGGGTTTCTTCGTGAATCGAGATCAGTTAGCGAATTAGGGTTTTGAGAATTAGAGAAATGTGTAGGGTGGATGATAGAGGTAAGAAGAGGAGGAGGTTTGCGATCGGGATAATGGGGTTGGAGAAATTGGGGGAAATTAGGGTTGAGAAGTTGAAGAACTCTGTGGCGAATGTAAGGTCTCCTAAGATGATGATGGTGTTGATTAGGGCTACGACGATGGTGTTATTGTGGACTTGCTTTGTTCAGTTGACAGCATTTGGGGGAGATTGGGGACCTAGGGTTTTGAAAGGGTGGCCTTCTTGTTTTACTCAAGATTCTCATGCTGCAGCTGTGTTAGATGATAAGTTGTTGCCTAATGTTCCTGCAAGAGTTCTTCCACCCAAGAGTGAGTCCTTTCTTCTTCCTTTTGTCATGATTTGATGTTGCAGTGATTGTTATTCTTGAAATTTGGATGATTGGATATTTGGATCAAGCTGCTTGTATTCCTTATGTGCATATCGAGATTCCATACAATTTTGACATTTGAATTGATCTGGTATTGCTATGTAGGGGTTTACAAGAACAATGGTTACTTGGTGGTTTCATGTAATGGAGGACTCAATCAAATGCGTTCGGCTGTGAGTGTCATCTTTCTAACTTGATCTCACTAAGTTTATCGTTAAATCGCCATTGTAACCATCTATTTATGTTGCAGATTTGTGATATGGTCGCGATTGCTAGATATTTAAACGTTACTCTTATAGTTCCTGAGCTGGATAAGACTTCCTTCTGGGCTGATCCAAGGTATGCTAAAGTTTTTATATATTACTAGTTTACTACATGTTGAAGTTCATGGTTGTTGATTATTCTGATTCATGAATTGCAGTGATTTCGAGGACATTTTTGATGTTGATCATTTCATTACATCCTTGAGAGATGAAGTCCGGATACTTAAACAACTTCCTCCTAGGCTTAAAAGGAGAGTTGAATTAGGAATTGTGCATACCATGCCTCCCGTTAGCTGGTCTGATATTTCTTATTATCATAACCAGGTACTGTCTTTTTTTCTTTTTTAGTTAAAAAAATGATCGTATGTGTATATACGTACAATATAGTAATAGTTTTTATTTGGCAATGCTTGCAGATTCTTCCTCTGATTCAAAAATACAAAGTTGTGCATTTGAACAGAACTGATGCTCGGCTTGCCAATAATGGTCAACCCCTTGAACTTCAAAAACTTAGGTGTCGAGTAAATTTCAATGCTCTGAGATTCACTCATCAAATAGAAGAATTGGGTAGACGTGTTGTTCAACTTTTAAGACAAAACGGGCCTTTTCTAGTGCTTCATCTCAGATATGAAATGGATATGTTAGCATTTTCTGGCTGTACACAAGGATGCAATTCTGAAGAGATTGAAGAGTTGACCAGAATGAGGTTTGATCTTCTTACACCTGCAATTTTAGCAATGAAAAACATCTTGTTTTGCTTGTGTGACTTGTTTTCTTGATGCAGATATGCTTACCCATGGTGGAAGGAAAAGATAATTAATTCTGATTTGAAACGGAAAGACGGTTTATGCCCTTTGACCCCTGAAGAAACTGCCCTTACACTTAAGGCACTTGATATTGACCGTGACATCCAGATCTATATTGCCGCTGGTGAAATATATGGTGGAAAAAGGAGAATGGATAGTCTTGCTGAGGCCTATCCGAAGCTGGTTAGTACCACGTTTGGTTTTGTATTAAACGGCTCTCTCTCTCTCTGTATATGTATACATGTATGTATATATCTTTAGTTTCTCAAAAGTTTGAATCACAATTACTGAAATTCTTTTCATTTTAACAGGTTAGAAAGGAGACTTTGTTAGGGGCAGATGACCTTCAGTATTTCCAAAACCACTCATCACAAATGGCAGCATTGGATTATCTCGTGTCACTAGAGAGTGATATTTTTGTACCTACTTATGATGGAAACATGGCCAAAGTTGTAGAAGGCCATCGCAGGTACACCATTATCGTAACTCTTTAATTGTATTTTCTAAATTTTTTTGTTACTAACATTATTATATTTTTCGTCAGGTTCTTGGGTTTCAAGAAGACAATACTGTTGGACAGAAGGGTGTTGACTGAATTAATAGACAAATACACAAGTGGGTCGTTGAGTTGGGATGAATTCTCAAGTGCGGTTAAGGATACACATGCACAGCGCATGGGGAACCCTTCAAAACGAACAGTTGTTCCAGATAGACCCAAAGAAGAAGATTACTTCTATGCAAATCCAGAAGAATGCTTGCAGCCATCAGCTGATGATGAACCTGTGAACATCCTATGATTAAGGATTTGTTGGTTAATTTGGCCTGTTGAGCTTGATAAAGTGTCTGAATTACACGATTAGAATTTTTGGTCTTCGACTCTGTTGGTGTACAATGAGTATTTGTCCAAAATACGAGGATGCCACACATTTTGGTGAGACGTATGGTACGCGATGCATGCAGACAACAAAGCTTCCACGAATGAGATTATGGTGTCGATTATGGTGTCGATTATTAGTGTCTTCTTTCTTATGTTTTATGTATAGAAAACCCCCTGATGTCGCGGTTAGTGAAAACTAGTGATATGTACACTACACAGAGGGAGTCGAAACCGTAGGTATGTTTTTGCTTTCCATCCTATGTGAAAAGGTATTGCTATTCAATGTCAACTGTGACATTTGAGTATATGCAAAGAGTTTTTTATAATAATAATAATAATAGTAACCTAAATGTTGTTTAATATACTGTTTAGAGTTGTTTAATGGGTTGATTTATGTGGCTATTAGTGGAGTAGTACCAAATGATGACATTTTGGAATGCTTGAAAACCATAACTCCAACTATCTATCATTGGACTGACTGTGTTTACACTTGCATCGCTTAGTGGGTTGGGGATATGATGATGTTTGACTTAGGGAGCTTCACATGTGTTTGTTGATCATCGATTTATATGGTTTTGAATTTTTTTTGGGTTGTAGTAACGTGTACATAAGATAAATAAATAACAATACAATATCGTCTTCTTGAAGACATCTAGGCCTCGAGAAAGACATAAAATCTCTTTGGAGGCTTCAAGATCCAGTTGCCAGTTAGGAAGGGTCCATGATCCCATAGATTGGTTCAAAGATCACCTTGGGAGGCTCAAAGATCCATGGTGAAAGATCCCATGTACGAGGAGCCTCATGTGCTCGAGTCATTCGGGGCATTTACACATTTCCTCTTTCTAAACTTATTATTTTTAACGGTAAATATACGGTCTTGCTTCGAAGGATTGTTGTTATCTTAATTGAGTCTGCCTATTTGTTTTCAAGCCGGAACCACACCCCCAACCTCATTAGGAGAAAACTCATTGTTGAAAAACCTCTTGTTTTAACTCTAAGCATTTTTGTCAAGGTGAGAGTCGAACCCATGATTTTTCCTTATTTACATGTTAAGGATAACTCATCTTAACCAGTTTGGGCTAAGAATTATTGGTTTTTCTAAACTTATTAATTACAAATTTACCTGAGCTAATAAATTAATTACATATTTTCTCTTTCTAAAACATATATGTTACATATTTATCCATTTTAATAAATTTAGTTATTGAATGATTATCGTATCCATATTTTTTACTAAGTTATTTTAACGCTTTTCTCTTTTTAAGAACATCAGTCACATATTTTTCTTAAGATTAATTCTTCTATATATATATAAATAATAATACTACAACTTCACATATAAAAAGTTAAAACTTCATTTCAAAAAAATAATCACTGATAAACAAAGTTATATATACAAATACAAAACACAATTGTAAATGTTTTAAACATTTTAAATAATAAAACCTCAATATGGAAAAATCCTTGGAAAAAACAAGATAAAACAACCATTTGATATGTTAGTTTAATAAAATAGATAAATATGTAATATTAATGAAGTAAAAAAGGGGAAATATATAATTGATTTTATGGCTTGTGGAGATAGGTTAGTCATGCACAAATTGGGTTTGGGCCGAACCCGGAACCGGGTTCGGTCCAGTCGGGTTTTTTTGTACCCGGGTATTGGTGAACCCGGGTACGAACCCGGGTCGGGTTCACTTGCGGGAAAACTCTACCCGCCATACCCGGGTCGGGTCGGGTCCAATACCGGGTTTAGTTTATTTTTTCTAATTTTTTTTATGTCCAATACCGGGTTCAATATCGGGTCCAATACCGGGTTCACTTCGGGTTTAGACCGGGTCGGGTCCGGGTAGGGTCGGGTTTTAGAAATTCAAAAAAATCCCAAACCGGGTTGAAACCGCCGGTTTATTCCGGGTACGAACCGGGTACACCCGGTACCGGGTTGTACCCGGACCCGGGTCCGGGTCGGGTACACCGGATCGGGTCCGTACCCGGTTTTTTTGTGCAAGTCTAAGATAGGTAATATATGGTTTTAAGAACCGAAAATATGTAAAAGTCCATCATTCTAGGGGTCCATTACATCAACTCATTAGGATGGACATATGGTTACGGACAATAGACGAAATGATTTTTTTCATCGTAGGATCTTGGAGTTTTGGGTTGGTCTCTTACGGTTCTCGATGTGTTTGTTTCAGGATTGGATTGTCCACATAAATAAAATACAATAATATTAAACAAACAATATAAAAATATAAGTTATATTAGAAAATGATACACCTAATGGTTGTTTTAAGAGCTTTTTTTTAAGAAACGATTCATTACATCTTTATTTGAAATTTTCTTAAGGATAATTCTCATTATAACAAACGCATGACAAATCTTGTATCCAAATGTCCAATTTCAATATTTAGTGACGGGTCGCTTCTTATTGCGAAGACACTAAAGATAGTCCGATGGCTACCAACGTGATTGTTGGACGGCAATTACAACTATTGTTGCTTGCGCGCAAGAGATTGAGAGAGAGGAAATAAGAGGGCTGTACAAGACTACTATGAGTTTCTTACTTTTTTGTTTTTAGATTTTCTTGAGTAAATTACACAAGAAGTAAATATGATTTGTAAAAGAGTGAAAAAGCTAATTTACACAACATTAAAGAATTCTCAACGACGATAATGTTAGAACTCAAACATTTCCCGAACTTATTACCTTTCAAAATTAAATAGCGTACTTACTATTCTTATCAAACCACATAGACACTATAAGTGTAATTTATTCTCTCATCTACGATAATTAATTATTAATTATACCCAAAATGATAAAATGAAGAAGTAACACACTAACTAAATGGTCTTGGGCCTTTTAGTTAAGCCCAATACTCATCGGACAAAGGCCCACATCCAAAATTAATTACAGTATTAATCGGCTTTAATCATAATCTACAACATAAACGTTCCCGCGAAAACACCCAAAATTTCCCGCCAAAACCTAGAAATCTGATGCATTTTCGAACCCTAAATCAACAACAACAACATCAGGAATCCATAAGAGCTCAAAATACTACTAACGCAATCGTAAGATCTCCAAAAATCAACAATGAAGATCAGATCAATGAAGCTACGTGAAGCTCACGACAACAATGGCGTGAGCTCCTACTGTACGGTTCTATGGGATCGCACCGCTGAGCACATTGTTACTGCTTCTTCTTCTGATGTCTCCATTTCAATTCACGATGCTCTGTTACCGTCAGTTACTCCAAGATACCTTCGTTATCATAAAGATGGCGTCACCGCTTTGGCTATGAGTCCTAATTCCACATGCTTAGCTTCTGGATCTAGTGACCGATCTGTTAAACTATACAAGTTCCCTGGTATTACATGATTTCTCATAGTTTTTACCCCATTTTTGTATGTTTGTACATGTTTCTGTTTGATTACATGTGCGTATTGTGACTCTTTGACGAATGAATGTTTATGATAGTTTATGTAATCAATTAGATCGGTTTATATTGTGTTATTGTAGGTGTTTAACATGATATTATGAATCCTTTATGCAGGAGGGGAGATTATGCAATTAATCGTTACTGGTATACATTCGTGGTGTCATTGCTTGAATGCTTGTTCTTATTTTTGTCAAATTGACTGACTTACTGCGACATAATGTCCTTTTACTGGTGTGGTTATATATGAAACTTACATTTTTTTTTCTAATTAGTTGGTTGTGCATGTAAATAGATGTTCCAATCTAGGGATTTTAGTAATCACACGTTCATAGCTTGTTAAACTTATGGTATGGTGCCTATATGGTTTAGGTTTTCTGACATGACCTTAAATGCTAGCAATATATGTTCACATAAAACATAATGTAAGAAATAAAACCACCAAACAGTTTATAGTTCCATTACAAAAGCAACAATTTGTGGGTGTAATTCTCTTTATTACATCTTACGTGGAGATTTATTAGTAGCATGTTTGATCACTTTACTGGACTAGATGATGTAGGTGCCGCATTATCAGTTTAGTTAAAGTGTTTCTTGGTTGCAAAACTATTTACATTGGAACATTTTTTACAAGTACAATTATCTAATGAGAACAAAAAAAGCATGGTGCACAAATTATTACGCTTGTGAAAAAGGTTGTGGCTTTTACTTGACATTAGTCTTAGCTGGAGCTCTATGATCATGCTTTTTAGAATTTTTTTCTTTTATAAAAAGCATCTGCTATTTTCTTTTTCTTGCAATTTGCATGCTACATTAAATATTATTGATGCGTGATCACTGATATAATGGGCCATAAAGGAACATCTTATGTTTAATTTAATCATTCTTTCTTCTTGTTATTGCTTACTGTCTGAACTCTCTGGGAACTGTTCTAATTTTGAAGCATTTAAATCATTATTTAACCAGGAGGAGAATTTGAGTCTAATGTTAGCAGATTCACATTGCCTATCCGTGCCTTGTCCTTCAATAGACAGGGTACCATGCTGGCTGCTGGTGGTGATGATGATGGTATTAAACTTATTAATACAATAGACGGTTCTATTGCCAGGGTTTTAAAAGGACACAGAGGATCTATCACAGGTATAGCTTTTGATCCAAAAAGTGAGTACTTGGCTTCTGTTGATTCAGTTGGAACTGTTATTATTTGGGAGCTCCAGTCTGGTACAACAATCCACACCCTCAAAAATATTGCTCCTAATATGTCTTCTGACTTTTCAACCTTAACCGCAATTGGCTGGAGTCCAGATGGTGAAATGCTAGCTGTTTCTGGTTTGAAAAATGATGTGGTTATGTATGACAGAGATACAGCTGAAAAACTCTTCACATTAGGAGGTGATCACACACGACCAGTGTGTTTCTTGGTTTGGTCACTAAATGGTAAATACATTGCTACATCTGGATTAGACAGACAAGTTTTGATTTGGGATGTTGATAAGAAACAAGACATTGAAAGACAGAAGTTTGATGAATTAGTATGTTGCTTGGCATGGAAGCCACATGGAAATGCATTAGCTGTCATTGATGTAATGGGGAAGTATGGTGTTTGGGACATGGTTATACCATCATCTATGAAATCCCCTACAGAAGGAGTTCCTGATTTAAATTCGAAAAAAAGTGATGGTTTACTCTTTTTTGAAGAGGAAGAACCTGAGCCTAGTATATCTGGCAGTTTAAGTGATCATGGAGAAGATAGCCTTGTTGACTCTGAACCACCTAACAGAAAAAGATTAAGACATTTTAAATATGACGAAGATTCAGATGATGATATGAGTTCGCTTCCTAAAGTTGAATCCCACAAAAAGCCTTCCATTTCTGGCAAGGAGCACATGAAAAACAGAAATGCTACATCTGCAGGTCCAGTGGCTGTTACAGGTCCAAAGTTGCAAGAACCTTTTCAGTCAGGTTCTACTCCTGTACAACCTGGTAAAAGGCGATTCTTATGCTATAATATGCTTGGAAGTATAACCACAATGAAGCATGATGAATACTCCCATATCGAGGTATTCATATCTCTCCAAATCTCTACTTTGGTTATCATATTATTATGAAACTATACATGTATACTATTTATTGGATGCAGATTGATTTTCATGACACTGGCAGCGGGCCCCGAGTTCCTGCAATGACAGATCACTTTGGTTTCACTATGGCTGCCTTGAATGAGAATGGAAGTGTCTTTGCAAATCTCTCCAAAGGGGAGAAAAACATGAGCACCCTCATGTACCGTCCTTTTAAAAGCTGGGCAAATAACAGTGAGGTGTGTGCCTTTTCTTAATTTTAACCTAAAGTTTAAGAGTTATAAAATACTTAACTGTTGTTACTTCATATACATATTTAGTGGTATATGAGACTTGAAGAAGAAGAAGTAAGAGCTGTAGCAATTGGATCTTCTTGGGTTGCTGCAGTTACAAGCTTAAATTTTCTTCGCATTTTCACAGAGGGTGGTTTGCAGGTTTTGTTTTGAATCCTAAGGATTATATCTTTAATTTGTTTGTGTTGTGATTTATCAAGTTGATTATTTTTTTTTGTAGAGGCATGTTGTTTCTCTTGATGGACCAGTAGTGACTGCATCAGGGTTTGGGGATGAACTTGCAGTTGTCACGCATTCTTCTCCTTCCCTCCCTTCAAATGAGCAAATGCTACAGTTTGAAGTATTTAATGTTTCTAACGGAACCCAACCTATCAAAGGGCGCTTGCCATTGACTCCCAGTTCATGTTTGACCTGGTTTGGTTTTAGTGAAGAAGGTCAACTAAGTTCATTCGATTCCATGGTACACACCGATTCATTTTCATCAGTTTATGAAATTATTATGTTAATTATAGAAATATGTGAACCTTGATTTTATACGGCCAGGGTGTTCTCCGTGTATTCACTAATCAGTATGGAGGCAGATGGGTCCCACTCTTTAGGTACACAATACTTAAACATACTTAGAAGTGGTTTCTTTATCTTATATTGTTCTTATGCAGTGCTAGTAAATTAAAGAAGAAAGATGAAAACTATTGGATGGTTGGATTAAACTCAAGCAAGTTGTTTTGCATTCAATGCAAATCCCCTGATAAATACCCACAGGTAGTACCAACATGAAATCTACAGTTTCATGTGTATCTTGTTGTCTTCTTGTTAATTCAGTCTTTTGAATCTAATACTGTGTTTTTTTGTTATTCAGGCTGTCCCTAAACCAGTTCTTACCCTGTTAGATCTTTCAATCCCTCTCGCATCATCTGACCTGGGAGCAGAAAATCTTGAAAATGAGTTCATTCTCAGCAACATGCATCTGTCCCAGGTAAAATGTCTTGAAATTTGGTTCCTCTGTATAAGAAGTACCTCAAGTTTATATAGAATTGTCTGTTTCTTGATTAAATAATATGCACATGATGTGATTTTCAGTCTTTTTGTTGGTTTCTAAATGATATGATGCGGGTTCACATATTAATAACTGTATCTGGAATCTTTTAAACAGATCCAAAGGAGGATTCAACAAATGGAGGCACTGGGTCAGGATGCCACATCACTTGATGATGAAGCCCTTAACTCGGAAGCAGCTTTGGATAGATGCATCTTGAGGCTCATTGCATCCTGCTGTACCGGTTAGCTCTAATTTCTAGTTTAAAGAATTATAGTATCTATAGAAAAAAAAAGAATGCTACTTTTTTCTCTAAAAAAATATTATTGTACGACGTATAATTATCAATAGTTTTACTCGAATTATACAAGAAACTAAAACTCCTGATTTTCATGATGTTAGGGGATAAACTTGTGAGGGCTATAGAACTTGTTAAACTTCTTTCAATGGAGAAATCTGTAAGAGGTGCAATAAAGCTTGTGACAGCAATGAAGCTACCAAATTTAGCAGAAAGATTCAACTCCATATTGGAGGTAATCAACTACATGACACAAATTATTTAACAATATTAATCATCAGATTCTCAATTGTAAATCGTTTCTTTCTCAGGAAAGATTGCTTAAACAAGAAGCCAAAGAGACAATTCTTAAAGAAACAACAGAGCCCAAGACCAATGTTGATACGAACAAAATGTTCACATCACCAGAAATCTTTAAGGCTCAAGAACCTGTGAATGAGTTACAATCTGGTCAACTATCATCACCTTTTTATGTGAAGAAAAAGAAGACCGAAGAACCAGCTAAGGCAGTGAAGGTGCTAGAACCGAAATCTACAACTAAATCTGAAAGCAACGGTTTAGTGAAGAAGAATGTTGGTGAGGTGAATCAGGTAGAGGGTCAACAGTCAACCAACCCGTTTGCAAAATCCTCAAAAAACCAAGAAAAAACTTCGTTATTAGATTCTATTATAAAGAAGAAGAATGAGGGTGCAGGTAATAAATAAGTCTTGGAGGAAGAAATACCATCCTCATCATTTGTACATACAACTTGACTTGCTTTAGTGGTTTTTCCTTGCATCAGTAGTATGCAAGTCTTTACTGCTTTGTTTAAGTATCAAGCTTTTAAGGCGCACATTCTTGTTTATGTGAGTCTTTAGATATGTGTTGATTGGACCTGTTTGTAATTTAAGTTGTTAAAGTTGTTTTTCATTTGTTGTGTTAGTTTGTGTAATTGTTGCTGGGTAGTATTTGCTGGTTTAGATTTTTGTATTAAAGAGATCAAGATTAAATTGTCCAAAAGCCAAAATGGTTGTATATCATAATGTGTAATAAAATTTTCTTGTATCTGTAAGTGGTAATCACTGCAAAGTTCCTGAGAAGAGTAAAACTTATCACTGCAGATATTTGTGAGAAGATAAAGAGATGATCCTTTCATTAAAGTGGAGCTTGTGATAATTCATTTCTTATTATAACAAGCAAAAAGTTGTAATATCTACACTTTATAAAGAGGTTTGTACACACTACACATGGCTATTCATTGATTTAGAGAAAAGATTAGTAAAAAAGTTTTGTGGAAGGTAAGTTTAACTATAAGTTGTCATAAGAAATATATTCTCAACTTATAACAATTTAAAAAAGTGTTTATGTTCAAAATTCATTGCACTTTATGTTTATACTTAACTAGTTAAAAAGACTCTCGTGTTGTGGCGGCAACATCATATGAATAAAAGTGACGTCGATTCGTTAATTGTTTGATTAAGATAAGTACGTTAAATCTGTAGAATTACGCAGGGATGTGGATATGATCCGTTTTAAAGAAAATTGAATCATCAAAACTTAATATATCAAAACGGTAATTATATTTTAAAAATATCCTTTTTATAATATTGAAAATTTTTATTACAATATTATTAAATTTATGATGATATTCAAATCATTTTAAATAATACTATTAATCAAAATGTTATAAAAGAAACTAAAATAATTTTGCTCAAAGT
This sequence comes from Flaveria bidentis, assembly GCA_018326385.1. NCBI lineage: Eukaryota > Viridiplantae > Streptophyta > Magnoliopsida > Asterales > Asteraceae > Flaveria > Flaveria bidentis. The sequence continues at coordinate 607 of BJCM01000928.1, read as the reverse complement.
AAGTAGGTGGATTTTTTTTTGCAAATAATCAAACTTTTGTTGTTAAACTAAATACCTATAAAAGTTCTTGTACATCAAGTTGTGAATTGTATATTATATATAATATATAATGTTATGTGTACAATTACTAATTAGAATAATCATGTTTAGGCTTGAGTGTTCCTTGTATACATATATATTTTTCTACGATGATTTATCTTTCTTGTTCATAGTATTTTCAAAACTATCTGCTATGTTATAACTCATCATTCTCTACGAGCCTAGTTTGCATGATTAAGAAACTTTTTATCTACTTTTTCACAAACGTCATTTTATTTATAACACTATCATACATATCATTCACACATGCAACTCATTTCATAATATTTGAATACAATAATGTGTAAAGAAAGAAAAGTAATAAGAAGAAAATCATTTTTCTTCATTGGTAGCATAGGATGGACCACAAAAGACATTCAAACTCATCGCCCTGCACGTCCCACACACGACGCCATCTCACTACGTGCAACTCTCAAGGGCGCCGCGTCGGAGGCTGTCTCACGTATTCCTACAATATTTCTTTTAGAAAAACCCGTGTATGAGAAAACAAAGTTTTATAAACATAAAA
>BJCM01000927.1:0-12029 GCA_018326385.1 Flaveria bidentis | reverse complement strand
TTTTATAAAGTGTGATAAAGTTATTTCAAAATTTTAATAGGCTGTTATATTTATTAACATTTTGATAGAAAAAAATAATATAAACTTAAGCCGTGTTAACACTCACGATGTTCAACCGGTATGTATTCAACACATGCAAATAAATACTCTCCGGCAACTACGCAATGACATAACAACACGTGCTATTATTCCATCCGTCCATGCACCCACAAAGACTCTGCCTTTATATCACTTTCGTTACACGACTCATGTTAGATGTTTTTTTTTTGCAAATTTTTTATATAATTAAGTCCAATATTTACAATAAACAAGACTTTTATAATTTATCCGTATAGAATTTTGACGCACCTTGCAACGAATTACGAAAAAATATTAAAAACGACGATTTCCCCACAAATCGAACCCTGAAAACCCTAATCGCATGCCCCTTTATTTTTTTTTTTATAAAACCTCTATTGCACCTCAATTTCAATTTATCAGCAGATAGATACTTGTTTAAGGTCAGTAATATTCTTTAGCCTTTGCGTTAATGTATCTGTGTAGATCTGCTTCTTGTTTAATCTCATATGAATCTGTTATTAGTTTGTATACTCACATATATCTGTAATTCTTTGTTTCATTGATCGTCTGTAACTCAGAGGAGTAACAAAGTTTGTGGTTTCACGCTTTGTGGCTTCAATTCGTTCCGTTGCCCTAATTTTCATCTGCAGGTAAGCTGCATACATTCATCAATTGTTCATTCAGTAATCAGTATGTTATGTGATAACTGATGACATCAGCTTTGTGTAATTATGCCTATGCAGGTGTGTTGCGAATTGCAATCATGCCGGATACACATGCCCTAGTTAATGATTTCTTAAACAAGCTTAAGAAACGGTGAGTGCGATTGTAGTTCTTTATTTCGTATCAAGTTTGAATATTTATGCTTATGTTTCTATGATTTGACAGAAAAGTTGAGGGGTCGAAGGCAACTGCTAAGCTCACGGCGGAGCTTCTGCGGTCGGTGATATCGCAGCAGAGGCTTCCGAACACTAACCAAGCTGGGGCTCTTATTCATGCAATTAAGGCTATTGGAGAACAGCTTACTGCAGCTAATCCTGTGGGTTAGTTCGTTTTTCTTGCTTATGGTCATCAATAGAGACCTATCACTTGTTGTTGAAAGAATCTTAGCTTGTAGTTGTCTCAAAAGTCATCCTCTTGATTCTCTAATTTATCAGTGACCCTTTATGTATTAAGTTTTCTATGCATGATATCTGTGCTCCAACTTAAGTAGTTACAAAATCTTAATGTGCAGTTTAGTTAAGTGGAATAATGATAATTTAGGAAAGCCAGGCCAACCATCATTGTAGTGTATGCCATCTCCTTGTTTTTAAGAGGGAATACAACAACAACAAGAACAACCATACATAATTTCAACAATAAGCAAACTGTCCCTCTATCATAGGGTTTTGTAAGAGGGAATGATAAAGAAACATTAATTTTAGTTTCAATGGAGAAGACCATATAAGTAAAAGTATTAGTTTATTCTAATAAGATCAAGTGACCAATTTCAGAATGTTATTGTAGGCTAAATTACTTGGTCTTTGGGCTTTCATGAATTAGTGTAATGAATTAGGTATGTAGTGTGTAACTGGAGTGATAACTCTTCGGAAGTGTTATAATGAACTACATTGCATTGCAGAAGTTGCTGTTGGAAATGTTGTGAGGCGTGTACTACATATCATTAGAGAGGAAGATGTTTCACTGACAACAGCATCAATTGGTGGGTTGAGCTTACATGGCTTGAGTGATGATGAAGAAGACAATCCACTTGTATCGGCTGCTGCCGCCGCCGCCGCCGCTAGAACTACTCTCAGGCCTCCTTCCTTGCAGACTCTTCTTGAAGACATACCACCTCATTCCGCAGCAGCAGCAGCTATTCACCACTCTTCCTCTTCTGCCGGTGACTCTGAAGATAAGACTAAATGTTAGCATAGTTTATTTATTTTCTTCTCTTGGGAAATAATCTCTCTACAAACTTACATCTTGGTCTGCTGGTTTATTACTTATTATAATTTATAAAACAAACTGCATGCAGCAACTGATAAAAATTCAAGGAGTCGAAAGCTAAAGCATAATGTTATTGAGACTGTCAATGAGCTTATTCAAGATATTGCCACCTGTCATGAACAGATAGCCGAGCAAGCTGTGGAGCATATTCATCACAAGTATTCTTTTCAACCCTTAATTTCTATAAGCAAATATGCCAGTAAGCAGTATGTATCATTGCTTTTCTTATTATATGTACATTTGTAACCATTGCTGTTCTACAAGAAGGATTTGCATCTACTTGATTAATTACTGTACTCTGCTTAGGATTCATGTCATAGTCAATGAATGATTCCTTGTCAGTAGGGTTTGTTTTTGAATATTGATTGTGAGTGTGATGAAAGCTCATCTTATGTCTCCTTTGTGAGTTTGTGGTAAGCAGTCATCAATAAACTGACGATCAGTTAATGGAAGTTTTGGATTATTCTATTTGTCTTTCCCTTCCGAAAGCATATTTGGTATTATGTGCTAATGACAATATGTTTCGTCAGAAGAATAATTTCATCATGGTTAAATTTTATGCAGTGAAGTTATATTGACTTTAGGCAGTTCTGGAACTGTAATTGAATTTCTTTGTGCTGCTAAGGAGAAGAAGCGATCATTTAGGGTTTTTGTAGCAGAGGGTGCTCCAAGGTTTGCTTGAGAGATGCTATTTTTCTTTCCTTTTAAAAGCATTAAATAAACAATTGATGTTTTCTATCTTATATAGATATCAAGGGCATACTCTTGCAAAGGAACTGGTTGCCAGGGGACTACAAACTACAGTTATTACCGATTCTGCTGTATTTGCCATGATTTCACGTGTGAACATGGTATGTGTATCTCTCATCAACGTAGTTACTATTCTTTATTTTCTTTCTTTTTTTGTTTTTGTTTCAGTCTCATTTAGGTATGTCATGGTGGTAGGTGATTGTTGGGGCTCATGCTGTCATGGCAAATGGCGGGGTGATAGCTCCTGTCGGGTTAAATATGGTTGCACTAGCAGCTCAAAGGCATGCTGTTCCTTTTGTTGTTCTTGCAGGCATTCACAAGGTAACTAAGTTCCAGTTCTTTTGTAAATACATCACATAATTAGCATGGTTTTGAAACCCTAACTTTTGTGATTGAAAAGTTATGATATGGTGTATTGGTGTGATTTCTATCCTGTAATGAGTGTTGAAAAAGAAGAAAGATAGAAGAAAAAAGGAAATTGTTTTGAGCTGTTTAATAATTGTTGTTTTGGGGCACATGACAGTTGTGTCCCTTGTATCCTCATAACCCAGAGGTGTTACTGAACGAGCTCAAGTCCCCATCTGAGTTGCTGGACTTTGGGGAGATGTCAGATTGCATGGATTTTGGCACTGGCATGGGCTCCCCTCTTCTTCATGTTGTCAACCCTGCTTTTGATTATGTGCCTCCAAAGCTCGTCAGCCTGTTTATTACCGACACGTAAGTTCCCTTTTCTACACACATGCCTATAAAGGACGGCATGTGCGGTCCACAATCTTTGAATTAACTGTTAATTTGATATCCAAAAATTAATATTACTCCAACAATATAGAAACTGTTAAATAAAACAATTTAGGAGGACTTACGCATTAAATACACTTTGGGGAACTTTCCGTCTGTTTTTCAGTTTAGCTAAATTTTTTATTAGAAAAGACAACCTTTTGGCCAGTGTGAGAAAGATGGTATTTTCTGTTGCTACTAGTATTGTAAGCATATTTCATCTTCTATTGCGTATGACCTCAATGACATACCCACTATTAACTTGTAAAAGAAATTTGTTGTCGGATACTTTGTCTTGTTAAAAAGAAGAAAACAAATACCTATGTTTCATTACTACAATTATTTAGATAATCAGTGTTCAGTTAATCCTATTTGTTTGCAGGGGAGGGCATAATCCATCATACATGTACCGGTTGATTGCAGATTACTACTCTGCAGATGATTTGGTGTTGCAACAGAGGCCAACTTCCTGATATTGCTTTATCCAACATCGACATCTGTTGGTTTGATTCACGAGTAAGTCGTTTTTGTGCCTGATTGTGATATCTTGCATTTGCTTATGACTGAATTGGTTCGGGCCATCCTAACTAGTCGTACATCTCAAGTAAACTTATCAGCTACGAGTCAGAATGGGACAAACAAAAGGGTTAAAAGCCAAAGTTTATTTTAATACTTATACAACAGGGTTAAAAGCCTAAATTTATTTTAATTCTAATAATTCCTTTTATATAAATTTTGGATTATATTTTGAATAATTTAGTTTCTGTAATCATCGACTATTGATTTCGTTGTGTCATGATGTTTTTAGTTTGCTGCAGTCGCAGGGTCAGGAGTGTTTGTATAGCGAGATTGCAGCGATTTTGAAGAGGTGATTGTAACCAATGCTTGCTGATTTGTGAGAGATGAGATTAATAAATAACATTATGCTGTTGTTTTAAATGACAGCGATTTCTGTTATGCAATACTACCCTTGTTTTGCAAACAAAGACAGAAAACCAATGAGATGTTATAGTAGTTAAAGCCAAAATCAACAACCATCAAGATGAACAGCATACATCTTTCATGTAAACTATATCTTCATTTTTGAATGACACTTGCGAAAATGTGTTTTACTCAGAAGTCAGAATGTGCTTAGATGTATAGCATTAAGATCACTCTTTTTTCCCCAATTTTGACTATATCTTCATGTAAACTATAAATGGTTCTTGACGCTTTGAGGATGCAAACTCAGCCAGACGAGTTCGTGACATTACACCCTACCATTAAGATCACTCTTCTTTTCCTGATTTTGACTATTAGGTATAGCATCAGAGTCATCGTTTGAACTTAAAGGAGTACAATATAAACACAAGTATCATCTTGCTGATTTGACTATTTGTATTATATTGTTGATGATTGCTTTTTATGAGCCTAGCTTGAGCTGAAGGATTCTACTGGTTAAGATAAACAAGTAGAGTAGGCTCAACTCGGTTTTTAAACAAGCTGAGCCTGAGCCCAGCATGGCTCGGCTTGGCTCGTTTAAAGCCTTAATTCCAATAAGTTATGGGTCGGGTGAACCACTATCAACAGTAATGCATACCTCATTTGTATTTACGGTTCTTTAAGCTCCATACGATGCTTGATTCAAGTCTATATTACTGAATACAATTAGATTTGTTAAATGTGAGTTAGTTATGATTACAGAAGCAATATTAATACAATAATCATCGTAATCTTTCTTTAAAATGATTTTATTATGAAACTTACTCGCATGTACAATTGTACATGAGATGATAATTACATAACATGTGAAAGTAGAAGTAAAACAGCCTTTGAGAGCATGCTTCATGAATCATGTACGATCATCACGAAGTAACATTCTCTCGAACGACATTAAACACATCTGTTTTCAGGATCTTATGATCTCAAAGATGCATTTGACTGTACACCAAAAACATACGTGTTTAGCATTCACCTTGAGATCTCTTTAATAAAAGAAATTTCACCGGTGCGTGTTGGTGAAATCAAGACTTTATGGTCAACCTCCTCGTATTCTGATGCTTCTTGACTGCTCAAATTTGTCCCAGATTCGCTCTCGTCATCTTCTGCAAGTTCATCAAAATCACAACTATATAACAGCCCAATAACATATAGTACATTGTCATTTCAGAAAGACAGCAATTTTCAAGAAAAGAAGAAGAATAATGTTTGACCTCCGAAGTCAAAGGTGATTTAAACACATACCATATGCATGATACTCTGGCAGCTGTTTAACAGTAGTTGATTCAAGACTGTCAGGAAGCAGACAACTAAAAAGAGCGCCTGAAACGATCGTCCAAAATGGTATGTGTTAGATTATTGACGTGATCTTTACACGCAATTAATCAAAATTTCATCTCCAAATATGGGTCAAAATAAGCTCATATTCAACTTAAACTTTGAGGGTGGGTCAAGTTGAGTAAAAATATCTTTTAACCCGTTTTTGTTTTTAAGTAAAGTTTTTTACTTGACCCGTTTCTGATAAACAACAACCCAATTTGACCCGTTTACAAGTGAACAAGTTAAATTGCCTATTTTTAAGCTGATAAAAGGAACTGAGACATACCAAACTTTGCCAATCTATTCACCCACCCGGGAATCCTTTTGCAATGTAACCTATGAGAAATATCATCTGTAAAATGATTGCAATTTTTGGAAATTAGGTGATATGTGTCCCCATGATAATCAGAAACCATGGTCTCTATGAACTCCCTAAACTCAGAAGCTGACATATCTATATGCCCAAGTGATATTGAACATCTGTAAATAAAACCCGGGCAGGTTCGTGGTTCAACTTCAAACACTCCACTAATCGAATAGTCGTGAGCCCCAAACCCGTATTCCATACCATACACTGCAACGAGTTTTCATCAAACATATCATCAACAAGACCAAAAACCAAGAAAATTAAAGTTAACAAACCATAAGACTATAAAAGGCTAGAACCCTTTAAAGATAAACTGATAAACTTCTACGAAGTGCCAATTTTTATACCAATTTCACCAAACACATTAACCATCATGCCCAGAAGTCCAGAATCAATTCAATAAACCTCAACAAGATTTAAATAAATAATCAAAATTTAGCAAAATCACAAGAAACCCATGCAATTTTGTCTGTTTTCTTCAGAACATATATCATTTAACATGAAAAAGATTAAAAATTAAAACCACCAAATCTTTAAATATACCCACTGGTAAGCTAGACATACATCTACCAGACTACCAACATCATCAACAATGCTTAAGAACCCTAATTCCAACAAGATTCAAATAAAAAATCAGATTTTAGCAAAATCACAAGAAACCTACGCAATATCTCCAATGAACAAATATCTATTAACATGGAAAAGATCACAAATTCAAACCCAAATCTTTAAATTTACACATTGGGAAGCTAGACATACATCTACCAACATCATCAACATTGCTCAAGAACCCTAATTCCAACAAGAATCAGATAAATAATCAAAGTTTAGCAAAACCACAAGAAACCTATGCAATATCTTCATTTTTTCGAGAACAAATATCATTTGACATGAAAAAAATCAAAAATTCAAACCCAAATCTTTAAATTTTACACATTGGTAAGCTAGATATACATCTATCAACAATGCTCAAAAACACTAATTCCAACACAAGAGATGAGTTCCCTCAAATCTTGATTGCATATTCAACCATCATACATACATAAAGAACAATTAAAAACTAATGTAACAGATATTCCCTTTAATTACCTTCAATACCCGTATGGAAAATACCAAATCCTAACCAAATGCTATAAGAATTGAAAGGTGTGAGATCATAAACATTCAAGAAAACCTCTCTATCATCAACACTTGCACAATTCAAAGATAATGCACTACCCCCCATTATCAATTTCTTGAATTTAAACCAAGAAATTGATAATTAAATTCTTCTTGTTGATCAAATACAATAAAGAAAGAATAATAACCCCTTTGTTGCAAGATGGGTTGTTCCTGGGCTGCAAAAATAATAATATTTGCCCTCAGAAACACACACACACACCGAACCAAAGGGGGACTCTCCGGCCACCGGAGTTATGTAATCTTTGAATTAAATCTGTTTGGAAATCATTTGAAGGAACCCACAGAGTTGAATCTTCCTGAGTTAACTCGGATTCCAAATTGAAAATTTTGTGTCTAATTTTAGTTTTTCGTTTGGTAACTAGCAATATTGGTTACTTTTTTTATGGGTCATGTATTGATGCCAAAAAGTAAGGTATTTTTTGATATAATGATTCTTGATAAAGGTTGTTTTTAAGAATGATTTTTTAAGTTGTGAATAGTGCATTAAACAAAATAAATATATGGTGACCGGTTTATGAACTATTTGGATGAAAGTTGATTTACGTTTGTTTGTCTAATAAATAGAAAACAAGTACATGGAATTTCGCTTGATTAAGTGAATGAGCGAATACGGACAGATTTCGCCTTCGTTGAATTCTATTCGTTAAAGTTTGATAATATGTTTATTTATGTTCGTTTTTATTAAATTGTTGTTTCAGAAAAGTTTTTTTGTCTAGCACAACAATATAATCTTTCTCTTGCTTTTGTTGTGGACTAATAAGTCTGAATTGATGTTTGTGAACCACACACACTCATCACCATCTCTTTTTCTTCTTTGCTATTTGTTGTTTATCTTCTATCTTGTTTGGATTTAAAGACAAATATGCCCCTCACGTGAAAGGCATGTGCTGCTGTCAAACGGCTAAAATGAACAATTTGATGAAATTGGGATGAAAATGCAACCATGGCACTAAAAAAAACTTCATAAAAAGTTAAGACCGAAAGGGTTATATGAGCCTAATCACATGCAACAAAAACAAGTTAGATATAAAATATATCAACTTTAAGCCCACTGTTTATTAAATACAAATATATATTTTTGTAGCAATAATTAATATTATTCTTTTTAACCATAAAATAGAATGTTATAGGTCATAGAGAACCGTAAGTTATAATATAATGAAATTAATTAGAGTAAATAAATGATAAAAAATGAACATTTTCTTAAAACTTCGTTACGGTTTGGTTGATTATTATATCTTTACATAAAATAACTATTATATCGTATTTGATTATAAGACTTTCATCGATGATTGACCCAAGAGAATCAATAGAACATGGGCGTGAAGAATATCTTATCTCATGTTTTAAAAATCGAACAAGGGTTCAACTCATAGCTTTGACGGTTCACTGGTTGATTGATTTGTAACCGGTACATTATGTTGTTATCGAACTTACATCCCCAAATTTAAATATTTAACTAGTTGAACCAAGCGGTTCAATTAAACTGTTGGTTCGTAGAATGCTTATTATTACACAATACACAAGTAAATAACCTAGCATGTTGTCAACTTTAATCTAAGTAACAAATTACAATGTTATAATTAATTTTGAAAATAGATGACAATCTAATTTAAAAGATATATGATATTCAGGTGATGCAAAGTTTTTTTTATTTATAAAATCATAGAGATATCTAAATCTGATGAATCGATAGCATATTTTAATAAGTTCACTTTAATTTATAAAAAAAATTGTTACTTTTTACATAATGGGTGATTAAACCAAACATCATGAAAGATTGAAATCTGAATCGCACAATATGTTTAAAAAATTGGAGATTAATTGCATTACGTAATTCTTTAAAGTTTAAACCATGTGCAACCATGGTATATAAAACTAAAAAATATATAAAGTATTAATAATCAAAAAACTTTTTTATACAGTTATAAAAATAAATGGATGTGAAAGCCCATAATAATATGCCTCCTCTGCTACACGTCTATATACGTGGTAAGTATTGTTGTTCGACACTTTGCACAGTGCCATACACATATCCATCACCTTTCGCTTTCACTTTTACTTATTTTATTTTTTATTCCCTGGGTATTTTTAATCTCTATTAAATATTTAATGGAAAATTAATTACTTAATATATAGCATGTCAAACTTAAATATAAGATAATTATATTATATTTACGACAGAATGAGAAATGGTTTATACCAAGGGGCTTATAAGGTTGTGAAACTATAGGTTTTTAATTACGAGATATGATACAAGTTATTTTGTTTTTGAATTTGCTTTTAATACTATGTTAAAAGTGTTTCAATTCTATAATTTGGATGTCGTTGAATACCCTTGTTAATAAATATTTTTTTACCGACTCTAGGGTCAAGAGATCCCTTTGTTTACACATGTAGGTCTATGCATTCATTAGAGTACGAAAGTATGAAAAGATTTAACTTTATATATCCAGAAAACTCACGAACCTCATAATTAACCAATAGCATTAGGTAAAGTCATGTGTTTAGTTTGCGTTTAACATGTGATCTTTAAAAGGGTTAAAAAGAGAAAGCGAGTGGATGCATGTTATTGTGTCACCTTAATTGTTTAGCTAAATTAAAGATATTCTTTAAGATTCTTATATTTTTAAAACTAATTAAGAAAATATCAAACCATCAAAATCTTTGTGGGTCTCAACTTCTAATAAACAAACAATGAATACACCAAACCCTTAGAAAATTCCTCCCTATCATTGAGCAATACAAAAGAAAGAAACAAGACCAAAACCATATATGCATTGATCATTTAATGTTGGTTGTTGGGAGAATTAGAAGCAAAGATTTTGTTAGTTGGTAAGCATGTAGAATATTGATCTTCAATGTAATGTTGAGTGATGGTGGTTGCAGGATGTATGGGTCATGTTATGGGACTATTGAAGGCTCCCATAAAACTGCCACTTTGAAACACAACATCTTCTGATGTATGTTGTTGTTAGTGCAACCCAAAAGTGGAAAATGATAAGATTTGCAGAAAAGGGGGGAAGAACATGAATCATTTGAAGAGAGAATCAAATCAACATATCGATGAATCGATGTCACGTCGCGTACTATACATATCTTGTCAAGATTCAAGACAAGATTTTTGTGTCCATGTTGTAGTGTTTTTAATTTCTTGGTGCCCATTATGATTAGTCGTCTTGTATGCATATGTAAAGAACGTACGGCATGTAATGCCATGACATGTTGGTTCAAGTGATTGAGGAAGTAGCAATCTTGAATGTACAAAAAGGGAGGGAATTTGCACGTGGGTATAAAGGTAATTTCCTTGTCATCGTGGGTTGTTCACGAGTCGAGTCGGAGTCGATTCGAACTAGCTTGTTTACGACTGATCGATTTCAAGCGAGCTGTTTCCTAGCTTTTTTCACAAGGGAGCTTCTAGCTATTTAAAGCGTCTTAATTCAATGGAATCTTCACTTGAAGTTACACTTCCATCGATTTATTATTTATAAGAAGATATTTAATAATATTATAAAAAAAGTAGACGTAGAACCTTTTATGACATATGAATTAAAAAGAAATTACACATTTACACATCATTATGTATAACATAATTAAAGTGAGGCTAAAATAAAGTTCTAACATAAAGATTCAACAAATTACCAAAGGTCACCAAATCAAAAGAACGGTGAACAGAAACTAGGTTACCCTTCACTAGAAGAGGTATTAGTATGGGAGTATTATGTTTATGCACTTAATTGGGGTGAAAATTTGAGGGAGGATAATTAAATCGTAAAATATAAAGCGAGATAAATTTAGAGCGGACTGAGAGTATTTACACCACCTTTTCATTCTCATCCTTAGAATTACATTTGAAAATACTAATTTTTCTCTCTTTTTTTCAATTAGATAACTTTTTTAAAAAATAATTTTATCAAATTATCCTTTTTCTCTAATTCACTAGCAACAATATTCAAAAATAGTAAAAAAATTATACGGGTTTAATAATGTTTTCTCAAATATAAGGTTGAACAGTAATATCTTCTTTTATTTACTCATAACCACTTACAACTATTTCGTATAATATATGATACAAATTCAAATGAAAATAAGGAACCTACTATAAATGCTCTAAGAGAAAAAAACATTAGAATTTGGGTTTAAGTTAGATGTTTCAAACCCAATTGAGCTAGGGTTAGCTAAAACTCAATTCGTTCACAAACTAAACCGAGTCAACCAACTCAAGCCAAGTCGGCTTTGTTTACAACCTAGTCAATTTCAATCTTCTTCAAGATTTGAGTTATGTGAATAACCTTAATCCCATGCAATTTACAAACTCACTAATTCAAACCATAATCTTTGTATCTATGATGTGACTATGATACATAAGTCCATTATTAATCACCCCCTCTTTTTATTTCTCTCTTTATAGTTGTTTGCACTTGTGGGTATAAATAAGTCGGGTCGAGCCCGGTTTTTAGGGTTGAGCTTGGCTCATTTGGCTTATAAGAGTTTAAGCTTTGCTAGTCTCGGTATCTGCTTCCAAAGCTAGAGATTGGCTCGTGAGTAGTTTTTCATGCTCGATGTCGTTTTAAATTAATTTATTATATACATTTATGATTATAAT
>BJCM01000924.1:0-10726 GCA_018326385.1 Flaveria bidentis | reverse complement strand
GCTGCTGGTGGTGGCAGCTGGTGGTGGGGGCTGCCGGTGGTGGTGGCCGTTGGTGGGGGGCTGCCGGCTGTGGTGGCCGCCAGTGGTGGTACCGCTGGTGGTTATATATATGTGTGTATATGTATAATATATATATGTGTGTGTATGAAATTACAAAAACACACATTCATTTATAATAAATGGCACCAACAATCCCTTTAATTACACTAGTAGTCATTGTAAATTAAAAAGACAAATATACCCTTGTATTTAACAGAAAAACTAACATCAGTTAGTCTTAATACTTTAACTCGTTACAAAATTGAAAAACAATACCTCAACCTATTACAAAAAAACCCTTAGTTAGTACCCAAACCTGTTATTTTGTATAAACCACAAGGACCATTTGCGTAATTAACTCTAAAAATATATAATATATATTTTTTAAAATTAACTTTCTTATTTAAACAACTTATGCTTTAAAAATTACTTGTTTAAAGACTTATAAATTTTTAATAATACTTTTATTAAACAATCTCATTTTTTAAAAGTTCTTTGTACTAAAAGCCTTCACATTTCATAATTTTTTGTTTTTAGAAAAGTATAGTTTTAATAATAAAACATGTTTCTAATATATTACTAATTAAAATGTTTTATAACTTGAAAAGTATATAAATAATCATTAGCATTTAATTTATCATTAGATGGTTAACTTTTATTTTACTCACGACATGTGTTCAAATCTTATGTAAAGCTTAGGTGGACAATATACAAAAATGTCACAAGAATTCTAAATAATTTATTTAATTAGCATAGAATATTATATCCGTGTATAATAACACAAGTTAAATAATAATATATTTAATTAAATAAAAATTTATTAGTTATAAAATGATAATTTAAGAAAGAAATGATTGAAATCTTTGTTATTATAAATAGAATGAAAAATTTTGTTTGAAAACAAACCTTTTAAAATAAGATGTTATTTCTAAAAACTATCTTATTATTGATAGCCCCCAATTTTAATTATCTTTTTGTTTATAAACATTTAACTTTTTAAAAGCACTAACTTTAAAATATCTTATATTTTCAAAAAAGTTTGATGTTTTATTACTCCTTCCCAACTTTTGTTAATATATATATTTCTAAACACTAATTTTAAATTCGTTCCCAAATACCATTAGAAAAACCTCTATTAAAAACTATTTTAATCTAAAAACATATTATTAGTAATTAATATGATTATTTAATAAGAGAGAAAAACAGGAAAAACGGGAAAAAAATTGATGAATTCTGTGGTGCTCATATGTATCGCCTCTAATTACATTTTTATTAGAGTAGAAATTTTTTTAATAAATAAGATAATCATTTAATTAAACTCGTTAACATGTACTCTATAGATAACTCTACAGGTGATCAATCCCTTGATGAGCCCTTCGTCAATAATCCTTCGGTAGTATCGACATATGAAGTGTCAATAAACTCTATTGGTAATGTGTTGATAATATTGTCCATGGTGATCCATAAAAACATTGGTCATTAGATTCTTAATTTAGACTATGTTTTAAATCATATTTTTTTCTCTATTTCTCCCTCTCTCTTATATCAAACGATTAGCGTTTTCTCTCAAAAGCTTTTTTTTATTAAAAATCATTTGTATCTGTTTCAATAGATTCAGAAAATATGAATGACACAGGTTCATTGGATTTTCCAAGTTGTTTTCTTAATTCAATAAGAAGATCAACATAACTTTAAATCATTATTTTTAGGGCTTTCTTCGATACGATGAACACCGTGAAATCAAAGAACATGCACAATGAACTTGAACAACACTAATATTATGATTTTCAAGATAACGATGATAATTACATGTAACTAGTAGTGAACCCTCACGTTGCGGCGGGGGCATATAAACTTTACCAAATAACACTATTGTCATATCATTTTCATTAACCATCAATACTAAAAATCTCGTATTAAAAAATAAATAAGTAAAATATAAAACACAAATGGAAGTAGATGTTAAAATGTTAAACCATATATGTGAAACGTAAAATATTAAAAACAATAGTATAGTTGATCTAGGTCCCACACACTACAACATGGATGTTAAACGGTAGAAAATAAATGTAACAACGTTGAACCGCACATGCATATTACGGCATGTTAACTTTTATAATTTAGACCTTAAAATAGTTTTTTCTTGTAAAACATGCAAAACATATGGGATTAAAGTTGAAAGTAAAAATTTACAGATGTTGAATTGTAAAATATGTAAAAACATTGGGTTTAAAACAAAATATTATAAGAAAAAAAACTATTTACAAACATTTATACATATGGTACAACAATCAATGCAATAATAAGCTGATAATTAGTAATATTTCAATTTTGCTATCGTGTGTATTTAAACAATACTAGAAATCTAGGTATTTGCAAGCCCTAGTCTTGATCACAAATTGCCAGCTTTTTATGGTGGTTTGTAAATGAAAATGTGATCGCACAAACCTCCGTGACCAAGTTACAATTGTGAGATCGATTTACAATTGCTTTTTTGCGACCAAAATGTCAATGGCAAAAATTGCAACTCGCTTTCTTTCTTGTGACCGAGTTGCGATCTGTTTTTTGTAATTGAGCAACTGCTTTTTCCATCTAATCTATGACCACTTAAAGTTTATTTTTCATATTTATTATTCGAATATTATAAATATTCATATATTTATGATAAATTTACAATATTGTACAAATTCATTTAGTATACATATCCAAAATTTAATAATCAAAATAAAATTATACAACTTTCTACAAATACAATACAATAAATAACAAGCTAGTTTTAAAATCATGAGAATGAAGAAGAAATACATGCATGATTCACCCAACCTAGCTTGAAACTTCGGTGGCATCATTTGCCTTGCCTCCATTGCAAGAAAATTAAAAAAGACACATTGTGATCCTAAACATGATTTCAAAATTACATAAATGTCACTTAAAACGACACAAGTGACATTCAATTAAAAAACAGTTGTTATACTTTCAAGTGATAAATTCATAGGAGCCAATATTGTAAAGTAAAACCCCATTGTAATTAGCTAATTTAATCAAACTCGTTTGTAGTCGTAAATATATTTCGACGAACTATTTTCAGATTATGAACAATAAATGTAAGTATTTTGTAGATCCAACCGGAGTTTCTGTGATACACGTGACTTCTAGATTGAAATAATTTGGTGTTTTAATCCGAATTGATTAATCCGATACAACCCGACATCAATTTCAAGAACCAATTTCTATATGATTTTGTGAATCAGAGAGTTACCGAACAAGACGAATTTGTATTCAGGGAAATGGTGCACAAAATGTATGTTGATAGTTATTAATTTGCATTCAAATGCATGCAT
Organism: Flaveria bidentis; assembly: GCA_018326385.1. Lineage (NCBI taxonomy): Eukaryota > Viridiplantae > Streptophyta > Magnoliopsida > Asterales > Asteraceae > Flaveria > Flaveria bidentis. The sequence goes on along the minus strand of BJCM01000924.1, from coordinate 7,346 downwards.
AATATTAGATTCATTTTACTATTTGATTTTTTTTAGTGGCAAATGTGTGACTATAAATCGAAGGATATGTGTTATTTTAAACGACTCATCTATTCGTCTCCTAACCGTGACCATACCCCAACCCTCTCAGGATGATACTCATTACAAAAAAAATCTTTTGGTTTAACTCTGAGCATTTTACTCAAAGCGAGACTCGAACTCATACTATGATTTATATATAATGAATATACTACCTTAACTAGGTGAGCTAAGATTTATTGTTTTCTATTTGAATTTACATATAAAATATTGAGAAGATGAAATTCTAATGCATTATTATTGAAACAAAGACTATTAAACAAAATTACATTGGAGCTCGACCCCATTTAATTAGGGGCTTTGCCCTTTGAAACACTCATTTTTAGGGGCTTTACCCCAAGAACTAACAAGGTTCGATATTGAAGTTCATAATAAATTTAAACAAAGCATTCTTTACATATTTTTTGTTTGGTTAATATTATAATTACATTGGTTAAACATATTACATCGTTTGCAAATGTTTTGTAAATCATGTTTGGATAATTTTTCTTGATATAAAGTTATATTTTGTATATCATGCTAGAAGGAGAGCTTTGATGAACTCAAGCTAGTTCAGTATAATAAAATGATACTTTGTGTGGACCGGTGCTCCATATAATACACCACTACTATGTTAGCTAGTGATTTTGATAAAGATTAATAATAAAATGATGATGTCACATAAGGTCACATATAAAGTGGTTGCTATCACAATTACAGGATGTAATGATGTTTGTGTTATGGATAGAAAAAAAACAAAGCTCAAGATTGCATCATAGTTATGTATTGTAAATCATGCTAGAATGCTTTGGCGAAATCAAGTTCCATGGTATAAAATGTTGCTTTGTGTGATTGAATATAAACAAATAATGACTATCTTGGATTATCCATAATGGGTTAATTAATTAGTGATAGTGATGAAAAAATATTAATGCGTTATCACATTCAAAGATGTAATATATAGTGTTCGTGTCGGCGGTGGGAAAAAAATCAAAAGTTTAGACTCACTGTGTTGTAGCTATCACCACCAATGCCCCTATAACACCCCTGATCATGCCTGGGGACGGTGTACAAGGTGTGTTAAAGGTGCCTATGGGACGATCATGCCCAATTATGGTTTGTCTTAACAATGAATCTAAGCTTGCAATGCAATACAAGGTTATTATTACAAAATATTAATGTCATTCAATATAAAACATTTCATAACATCACACATGAAAACACACAACATACTTTACCCATAGATAAATGGGCATCAGTTACAAAACAAACTCAAAAACACTACCACAAATGTCACACAGATCGAGTATATATGATCCATCACATCTTTATTCCATAAGCAACACAATACACTGCAACTGCATCTTTGTCGTGGTCAACTGGTAGTACTTTGATTGCAAATTCACCTAACGATAAAATCATTTCATAAATTGAAAAGACTAACATAAAGAAACTTATGAGCAAGATTTAAGAATGCTAAATTGTTAATTAAATTAGTATATATACCCAAGGTGAAGATAAGGCTTCAGGGGAATGGGGTATGCTAAAGGACCATCCTCCATAGGCTCCATTATATTGAGGTGAAGTGTGTTTCTCGCAAGGTATGCTTGCCATGCATTATACTGATCCTGTACAGAGTTCATCTGCAGCTGCTGCATGCTCTCAGCATTCTGTCTCCACAAAAAGGCAAACAGATTAGCACTTGATTTGTTATCTTTTATGTTTACACGACACGCGTATAAGTACTCTTAATTAAGAGGATATATAACTTACTTGTATCTTTGAACGTAAGAACGTGTTCTGCTCTTCCAACTCCTTCTCCTGTAATAATCGATAAAGAAAAACCAAGATCAAATAGGAATCACATCATTCTTGAGATGAACTGAAGATTGTGAACATATATAGGATTAATATGTAGAGTTACCCTTTTCTGCATGATTTCGGTTTCAGCAAGTATCATGTCATACTGTTCATAGTTGAATGAAAACAAAGGTTCAAATGATGAAGATAGAGTACGTACAAAAACATTCATACATACATGCATAATAAGTAAATATGAATGTAAGAAGTTTTTATACCCTTTTGGACCTGATCCTTGAGATTCCTCTTTCAAGCTTGTTCTCCAATTGCTTCAGGTCCTTTACATTCAAACAGTCCAATCCTTCGCCCATCAGCTGCCTGTTGCGATAGAAAAACATGTAATGAAAATTCAAGATTGAGTGTTGTGAACACATCCCCTGTAAATTTGATATACATGATGTATGAAAGAAGAGTTGGATGATTTGTTATATTAATTAATACTGAATGAGCTGATTGTAACTTTTTGAAGTGTTCACCTGTTAGTATTTTGAATCATTTGGATCTGTTGACGAAGTTTCTTTGACTCTTGCTGATAAAACTGCATTCAACAGAAAAAAGTCAACTATAAACTAATATTAATACGTATAATACGTGCGTGTGTGTATGAATAAGGAGAATGGGGTAATGGATTTAAAGAAATTACGTTACTTTTGCAAAATTTTCAAGAAAGAGCAGAAGTCAACACTAAGACAACAATATTTACAATTTTAGTTGTGATTTCCTTAATTTTTGCAAAATAATTAAAGATGATAGTTATATGATACGTATTACCTACCCGTTCCATTACCCACGTTTGCAGTAGTTAAGCAGTTAGCATGCATATAAAGCACCCACGTTGCCATGAATTTTTTGTCAATTTCATATCTTCAATTAGCAGCAATCTTATTTCAATCTTCTTTTGTATTTAAAAACCATTTGGAGTTTAATGGAGGGTTGAAAGTTCTTGTTTTCTCTAGAGTCTAGTTCATTTTACAAGTATTAATTGGAAAAGTGATCATCTCTAATCAGTCCACATCAATAATAACCCTGTTCAATTTAGCCTTTTTTTGTTAAAAGAATTTTTTAACCTTTTACTCCAAGACTTCCATAATCATAGTTTGACACAACTTACTATAAAATGTGTGGTCACTAGTAACTAACCCAGTTTACAACACTAATTAAGTAGTACAAATAATATCGTTTTCCCCTTTCTTTTACAGTTCAAAAAGTTCTAAACCACAACAGTTGTTATATTTTCTGTTTTCCTTTATTTTCTCTCCATAATAGAAATGAAAAAAAAAAAATGTTTACATTTTCCATCTATCAATTTATAATTCATCGTCATGCATATCATGTGTAATCATGTGATAGGTGTTCTATGAGCATACTGTCACAAAACCTGTGAACGAACTTCATAATCAAATGATTTTATTTACGGTACACACTACTACAAATCAATTAGTTTTGCATGAAACATGATATATACACGTCATTGACAAACTAATCTTGTACCGTTTTTATATGACCGTTTGAAGTTTAGAGAGCTTATGTCATAGCCCCCCTACTTTTCAATCGGCTGTTTGAGGATTCATCAAACAACATTTAAAGGTTAGGGCCCAAGGTCCGTTTGAGATTTTCATTGAATGACCATTTGAGTTTGATATTTAACTTTAGGGATGGTGTAGGTTTAGTGGGTCTCATTTTGCATATGTTTGGGCATGCTCATATATTTCTAAGTGTAAAATTATAAACTAATAAATATGGACCTCGATGTTTCTCATGACAAACTGAGCTTCAAAGTGTCATTGATATCTTTATTGAGAATGTGTTTTTAATTACAAATTTGAATTAAATTTAGTTTATTATTTGTACTGATTTAATTTAACCACCCTTAAAATTAGTATAACAAATTAGTTTTGGTGACGTACATAAAAACTTACTTGGGCATTGAGCTCTTGAGTTGACCATTGTTTTGGGGTACTTGCAGTTGCTTTCTTGTATCTTTCTATGGTTGTAGCTATGCTAAAACAGAAAAACAAACCACTAAAGTTCAAATACATGTAGAGAATACGAACGATACTTTTAATGTGATGAAACAAACGCATTTATGTGAGTAAACGATTGCTAGCTCGTAGTACGCAACGCGAATGCAAAAAAGTTTCTAAAAATAACATGTAAAAGGAATTATATTCCTTCCTAAGATAAAATGTGACTTCCCTTTTTTGTGTTTAGTGTGTTTTTTCACAGATCTCTCATACTCCAGTACTCCACACATCCACGTACCACTTATACATGAATTTAAAAATACACAAAAGACATGTTTATATATATACATACACACAAAGATATATTGTTTAGACCATGCATGTTGAGATCTTCTATAAATCTTGCCAAAATTGAAAAGACAAAGACCATTGACACAGAAATGTTTATATATATACATACACACAAAGATATAATTTCCCCTTAATTTATGTTTCCAATACAATTATAGTTTCAGCATATACATATATATATATATATATAGATTGATTTTATGTAAATGTGTGGTTTTAAAAGCAAAGTCTTTTCTCATGCTACTGGATTATCTTCACTTTAATCGATCTGGATGCAACTCAGACTTTACTAGCACCAAAATAGAAACACTACTTCTAGTTCCAAAGCATGCAATAGAATGGTAAAAAATGGTTTTGTACAAGATACTAGCTACTCATGATATATAACTGGTAGCATTAATTATTTAATTTACCTCCTATTTAGATTGCAGAATCTTTAAACTAAAGATTTAGGTGTTCAAAACATATAGTTGTAAAAGAAGTACTAGCAAATTTCTTTGTTAAAACATAAATACCTGTGTTTTATAGAACAAAAACATGCATATGATCATGATGGTAACCCTAAACCTTGATTTAAAGATCTTATTTGTTAAATGATTTGTCAAACTTATACCCTACATGTTAATACCATTTCATGCATTCTGTGAAATTTGATAGAATAGATCATTAATTTGCTAACATGTGTCCTTAATTCATAGTTTACACAAAGATGATTTCAAATAATGTTGGAAATTGTGTATCTGAGTTGCACACAATTCAAGATTATTTTCTTGGATCTCCATGGATTTGTGGCTAGTTATACACACGCATGCAATATTTTCTCTCAACTAAACGTTATACTAGAGTTATGAAACTATATTATATCCAAATGAAAAATTATTCGTACGCCTGCAATTTATTTATATCAAAATTATTCATAAATTTGAGATTAAAAACATCAAAAGAAAAGGATGAAAACATATTATACAAATCAATAAAAGACTATATATGGTGGTTCTATAAAATCTTTTATGTGTCATCCCCAAATATTTGAAATGTTTAACAATAATTGATTAGTTATTTCATCTTTCATCTAACTACTAAAGCAATCGACCGTAAATTTGATACTAAAACCCAAGTTCACGACCTATATAACTAAAAGGCTTTTAACTCTTAAAATGGTAAAATTAATAGCCATCCATATTGGTTAGCTATTTCATCTTTGATCATAGATCTTACAAACAAAATCAACAATTCTATATGTAATCCTTTAAAACATATAGCATCTTATTTTTCGAGAAAATCATGGCATAGTTTTCATGGAAACAAGAACTTAAAACCAAAAGCGGATCTTGAGAATATTTACTTGTTATTCGAATACTCGTAGAGTCTTCCACGGCTAGAGAACATGATTAGTGTGACTTCAGCTTCACAAAGGATCGAAAGCTCATAAGCCTTCTTTAGAAGCCCATTACGCCTCTTGCAGAAGGTGACTTGCCGATTCGTGTTATTTTCGATCCTCTTGATCTCAATCCTTCCTCTCCCCATCTTTTTCTCCTACACACTAAAACATCATTTTAGCACCCTTTACCACATCAAATCTTTAATCAATATAGCATAAAAAATATAACATATATGGTTGATAAGATGATCCTTAAAATAACAGTCGCGATCCATTTCTGATTTCTTGGTTTGAATCTATATATGAAATAATATATTACACCCTAAACAAAAGTAAAAAAAATTGGCAGAAAATTGATCGATTTGTAATCATATGTTTAACATTATAAAGTAGATTTTTTTCACATCTTCAACAAATCCATTCTTTTAGGTAACTTCAACTTTCGGAATTAACCCTAGATCCATCATATCAAGGCATCAACCAAGTAGTAGATCTGTAAGATTACATGTCCGAAATCAAGATCAATAAGCAATTAATTAGCATTATAAAAAAAGATTCCAAGTTAATAAAAAAGAAAGCTAGCTTGTAAACATTTTGAAACCCTAATTCTGTAAATTGAATAAAAAATAAAACTTCAAAAACCAACCAAAAACACTGGATCTCATCAAGCAAGTTCCCTATCTAAGCTAACTTCAACCACTTGGGAGTTAATTTCATGTTAATTTTACCTTGGATCACTTGAGAGAGAGATCATATCATATATATGTAGATCTCTCTCTGTGTGTGTATAGATGAATTGAAGAGAAATTATTAATGTGAAAGAAGATGTAAACTAGCTAATAAGAGCATGAAGATCGACGATGGAAGATACCTTTGAAGACAATGGAGCAATTAAGGGTAGGTTAATTTGGGTTCAGAGAAATTAATTATAAGAGTTGAAGAAGCTGATACTTTTTTCTTGTGCAATATTTCATCATGATGGTGCGCCCTATATTCACTCACACACACAGAGAGAGAAATTAAGAGGAATTGGAGCTGGTTGGAAAATGACATGATTGCCATATTTGATACGTTGTTCAGAAAAGCAACGAACACAAACTCTTACCCTAAATTGATAACTGATATCTGCATATCTCTACCTGCTTTATTTTACCCTCCCCCCTCCTTTGCTTTTACCTTTTTATTCACTAGAAAACCCACCATATATATCTACATATACATGGTGGTGCATGCAATATTATAGAAGCTAGTGTAAATTCTAACCGAAACCAAAACAGTAACCGATTGTTAACCGGTATTGAAAAACCGGTTAACTCCCTGTTTGTTCAATTCACTTAGTCCTTGACTACTGATATGTCCTAGTCTCTTGTGCCATAACAATATACTGTCATCTCTAATTTCTTCCGAGACTAATGACACTGGACCATTATCTACAACTTCACCATCTAGAATATATGTATTATTGTCAACTCTATTCCCTGACAATACTACCATTGAGCCTTTAACTACTTTAGCTTTTCTATTTACAAGACTCACAGGATATCCTGCCTTTTCAAACATTCCTAAAGACAGTAAACTCCTCTTCAAATTAGGTACATACCTTACATCATGCAGATCAAACTCCATGCCATTCTTCAATCTGAATGTAACAGTACCTAGACCAACAATTTCACATGGTCTATCATCACCTAGCTTGACTCTCCCCAGATTGACATTCTTCAAATCTTTGAAGA